>JAGDQP010060969.1:0-12116 GCA_022664845.1 Lepisma saccharinum
TTGTATAAGATTCACATCTTACCTTTCAAATCCTTAATAGTTTCAGATTTCATAAGAACATATTTTTACTATTATGGGGTCCCTGACTACATTTTATGATCAATGAATTAGTTAAAATGTTAGTTGATGTTCAAAACATACATTTAAAGAAACAATCCGCAATGGGACTGTGTCTGACAAAGTTTTGAATCAAAATGTAAGATTTCTGGGTCTTAGCCAAAGAAGCCTAAGGGCCAGAATTGAACACAACGATTCTTTCATGTACACGGGTGCTAATGAGATATATTGCATCTTTTATGTAAATTGAAAGTGTCTTGCATATTTTTAACGTAAGGTCATCCAAGTGAACGAAACCTAAACAACAAATGCATTAGGTGTGTTAAGTAGTGGATATTGGTGATAAAAAGGCAAAAAAAAAAGTCAAACCACTTTTTATTTGCTTCGTGAAAAGAAAACAAATTTTCCTGTTTTCAAAAAAAAAAATCCGTTTTTTTTCGGCCTTTAAAACATTAGTTTCACCATCGCCTAAGTTCCCAGAACAACAATGAAAAATAAAATTTCGTCAACCCTTCAGTGAATGCTCAACCCCCTTTCCCAAGGTACAAGAGTTCAAGCAAATGGCTACGATAGTGGGTAATGTACCCGTTGCAATCTGCAGTTGTTTTACTTATGGTTGTGTAAAACCTCACATATGTTAGTGCATGGATTGCTACATTTACTTGATTACGGTCACCAAAAAGAAGATGAGGAAATTATAACTGCACGGCGTCGCCTGCTTTGCGAGCGTGTTATTATTCCATTTCATTTCCGCCGTCTTGTTATTGGCTCAACTTATATTCAACGTACTGAGTAATAGCAATAAAAACATAAACAGTAATACTTGGAGACAAAGTAAAATTAGATTTCTCTATTATAATAAACCTAAATTAGCAAATTAATATTACAATAAACTTACCTGGTGGAAATTTTGAGTAATCAATGGGAAGTGGTAATAATAATCCTAGTGATCAACAGAACTTGCTGTGGCTGAAATCTACTATTTCTTCTTCTTCGTGGTGTATCTTTTCATAGTTTCTGACTTGTATTGTCTGTTAAAAATCTTAATTTTATGATTGTTCTTGTTTTCATGTACAGTTGAATTATTTTCGAGGCAATTATATTTCCCAGACCGGGTTATCAGGTCACCTACTGTTTGTTCGGGTCACTAAAACTGTCCAGATTACAGCTCTGCACTCTTTTAGCCTTCCGTGGGCACGGATGAGAAGAAATGCGAAAATGACCTTTGTTTTGTTTCCATCCAGGCATCCACCTGATGAAAATCAAGGGAGACATAAGTTTTCAGTCAGCTTGCTCGCCCTCTGGGTTCGAAATCACCGTGCCTCCCTATTCTCGTTTCAAATCTTACTAAATCGGGTATAACACTATTTGAATACCAACTAATACGTTCAATGTAACCGTTTAGAAACCTAAATATATTTCTTTTATATTTAAAGAAAAGTTGTGCTCTTATAAAAGTAAGTCTGGTTGTTTGAAACAAATAGCCACAATAACTTCATTGTTTTAATATTTTTTATAAAATGTCTGACGACTTAGTGCATCGGTTCCCAACCGATGGTGCGCGTATCCGCGGCAGTACGTGCCAAAGACGGATATACGGCTTTGTGAGGAGGGGCGCATAAGGTCTGAAAAATAGACCAGTGATCTTTCCGATATTTTCATACTTATTGTTAAGTTTTATTATGGAATACCAATCCGGCAACCCCAAAACAAGTCAAAGCTTTATCTGAGGCAAATTGTTCGAATACTGCAAAATATATATATATATATATATATATATATATATATATATATATATATATTTGAGAAAGAAGTGGGCGCCAGCCGTGTCCCCTCTCTGGGTCCTCCACTGGTACGTGTTGGATAGTTCAAGGTTGGGAGAGAAATAACAAGTAACTCCCGAAAAATCAGTAAAGTAAAAAATGTCGTATATTAACGGTAGTTATGAACAATACATGTTCTGTCAGATCCCCAATGGGGTGCTGCCCCTGAATCATCGAGCAGACACCCAAACATAAAATTGGTGAGAGTCAACTTTTGGGTCAATCCAGGCGGACTGATTCGATTGCTACTTCCCTTTCAGTGAGTTTACAGCTCTGTGTGATGTTTTTCTCTCTTGCTTTAATGGTCTTCTCCACTTTCTTTCCGGAGTGTTCATATTCACCTCCGGATTTGGTATATGCCTCTTTCGGTTCAGAAGGAGACACTTCTTAAGATCGGTGAATACTTTTCGTAAACAAAATAATTTGGGGCCTGATCAAATATCGTATTTTGCGAAATCTGTTTAAGCAACGCAGTGCTGCTCGTAGCTGATGTAAGACAGATGAGCCCTTGTTAGTGACAATGATGAAACACTAGTGCTGTGATGGATAAACGTGCGGTGATGAGTTATTTGGGCTATATATGGCCAGGTTGAATTGGGTCGTTATCTGCGAGAGTATGGAGAAAAGGTATATTTTTGAGGTGCGTCGTGTATGGTGTTTTGTTGGAAGGTATCTAGAAATAAAGGGTTTCCCTGAAATATAGAAATATCTAGAAATATTGAGGTGGTACTGGTCGTTTTTTAGGTTGGCATGTCTTTAGTGATATTTTTGGTAGCTTGATCTATGGCGGATGTCATATTGTCAATGATACTGTATAATTCTTGTTCTGTTTGTGGTTCTCTATGGTCCTGCAATCATTCAGTTATTTCGTTTTGTTATGATGTCCAATCTGCGTTGACGTAGTCAAAATGTTTGATGATTTGATTGTATTGCTTTTTTGTATTCGGTGCTGCTATGTCCAAAAGAATGGGTGTATGATCGCTTCCAAAAGGAAGTAGTACTCTGAAATTAGGTCCAGTCAGTGAAGAAGAGCTTATAACAACGTCTGTGGAAGTATTTGGGATCGGTCTGGATGGTAATGGAAGATCGTGGAATTTTGCGTTTAGTGTGGTATTTACGTACTGTCTAAATTTATGTCGGCCATAATGAGATAGTGTCGGAAATGGTTGTCAAGATATTGAAAAAATATCATATGGAATTGGATGAGTGGGTCGGATATAGATAGTACAGAAAGTAATGGCTCTAGCTTTTGAATAGACTGTGACTATGGTGTGTTCTGGAAGATGAAGTTGAGGAGGCAGTGTGTGAGAACAGTTGGAATCGTACTATAGTAGTCTATTGTTGTACTTCCTTGAGTTCGAACTATGTGTTGTGTACAATCGGAACGGATGAGTGCGTATCTTGATATTCTGATTGGCTGTCGAGGTGTCATGAAGTTTTCATTGAGTGTAAAACCTACGACATGTACTTCTCGAAGGAGCTGTTCAAAAACCGATTTATGTGTTTGAAGTGATCTGATATTGACGAATAAGAAAGTTAACACTATCATGATTTTAATGTCCATTGTCAGGTGCATTATTTCAATACGTTTGACACTGAAGTGGGCATAAGGATAGCATTTAGATGAACTTCAAAAATTGATTTCCCTGCAATGGTGATTTGATTGAAGGTATGGTTTCGCTGAAAGGGATGAATGTTCTGAAGTGCTATGGTGATGAAACGAAGGAGATCTTCAATGGTAATTGAATGTTTCAAGGAGTTATCAGGTGCAGTAGATTTATCTGTGGTTCTGATTGGTACGGTTAAATCTGGTTTGTCTGGAAGAGGTGCAGGTCTTTGTTGGCATTTATAGCTGTATGTCGGATGGTTCTGATTACAGGTAAAACAGGATGGTGGTTTCTGTAAGTTTGTGCAGTTTGAAGTTGAGTGATTTTCTTTGCAGTGTTCATAGATCGGTGTTTCGGGCAGTATTTTGGCTGGTGCTGCTTGTATGTTTGACAGCGTTCACAATGGATAGCTACAAGTGAAAGTGTTTAGATGGCTCGACTCTATATATGCGTCTGTAGATAGGTGCTCCATTTTAAAGAAGATCATCAATAGTGTCTTGAGAGTCAGATAAGATGCGAACTAAATATGTAGGTCCAGTTGAACAGTGAATGCATATGTGCCGTTTGATCTCAAATCCTTCGTAAGTAATTCGTATGTGATTTCTTCATCTGTGTAATCAGGTGTTACTCCTTTGATAACTACAGAAAGTGTTGGTGTTTTTCGTGGAGGAGGTGCTTGCTTCTTTGATGATGGATTAAGCGGTTGGATATTGGGTTTTAGTCCGAAGATTTCACGTGAGATTTTGTTTCTGATTTTGAGAGCAACCTGCTGACCTGTTGATTGTATTATGGTTTGGTTTTTGGTGAAGATAATTTGATGAATATCTGCGCGTTGGAGGTACTTCTGGACTTGATGTAAGACTTGCTTTGGTGTTTTGAATTTAGGATCTGCATTTACAAGAAGAAAGCTGTAGATTGTAGCTGAAGAAACATTTGAGGTTGAATTTCGACTTAATAAAGAAGTAGTTTGATGTTTAGTTTCCATAGAAATTGCTTCATTAGAAGCAATGGCTGCAGAAGATCGAGATACTGCAACAGAAGTTTACCGGTAGCAAGTTAACGAATCCTGAGCAGGTTAAGTTATGCTTTGCACCTCAAAAACGGCAGACTGACCCATCTGAAGATGTTCTTTTACTTGAATATCTATGAAAACTTATGTTTATTAAATCTAGTGTCAAGAACAAAGAAGTATCACTCAGCATATTTACAAACTCTTAAATCAGGCTTTATCTGTTTGCATCCACTTTCTTTCTGTCGTTTGGTCTTGGTGATGCTAAACCATAAACTTGGCAGATATACGGAATTATTAGTTCTGCCATCTAGACAGCAACTTTTAACTAGAGTTCAACCAGTACGTTTTTTTTATCGATATGTATTTACCAGGGAGCACCAACGATTACTTCAGCTATCTCCCGAGGAAAACGTCACTCAGGCGCGTCTAGATACAATTCACAATAGAAATCAAATCCACGCTGTTAAATCACCGGCATCCAAACGGGCAATGATATTCAATCTCTTTGATAACAAATAAACAAAACTTTCGATTAAATAGGCAATTCTTACTCCTGATTGTTATGCAATTTTAATTTTAACAAAATCGTTCAGCGTATGGAATCTCCTTGAGATATTGACTTGGCGCAAACGAATTATGGTTTTCTGTTGCACAGACATCCACGCTCATTTTGACCCATTCACGCTTATTCTCTTCGGTTCAGAGAATTTCTGGTAATTCCCTACTTCCTTTGCCGAACTTCGGAATATGGATTGTTGGTTCGCGCAGGTTTACTAAAGTCTCTGTCGGTAATATCCCGCCTCAGCTCTAGTGTTCGTGGTTTTAAAACCATGACGTCCTAACACAATCATGTTTGCCACCGCTTTCGGCATCCTGTATCTCTGAGAGGCGACGGAATTTAAAATTCGTTCATTGACAGTTTGTCCTTGTTTCAGTATCAGGACCCACATCCCGAAGTTTTCCCCGATGGCTTGTTACACCCTGTATACAATAATGTTATAATTACTTAAAGACGGTGTCTAGCAAAATGATGGTTTTCTGTCGTTGCTTTAACTAACTAACCTCACTGCTTAATTTCTTAGAGCAACGACGGATTGCTCACGCAGATATAGACGGAAGCGATCTGTGTAATAATGGTCATGGTGAAAAATTATCATCATGAGATGGTGGGATAACAATTAATTACCACTGAGGGGAGTGGGCAACAGGACACTGTCCTTTTAAACTTCCAAAATAACACTGTTAAAAAATGAAGATGCCTGTAATAAAATATTTTTGTTAATTAATCGAGTCAATTATGAAATGTTAATAATTTTAAGTGGTTTGCTTAAAGCAATTGATGTATTAGCAATTTGTTTCTTTGAAGCACTAATTCCTACGCAAATTCTCATGTATTTCACTTAAAACTGCAAACGAACCCTGGCCTTCAGAAACTGGTGTCGACACGAAGTATGGCAACTATTAGCTACGAACGGACAATTTTTATGTACCGTACTTTCTGTGAAAATAATAATAATATCGGCTTGAGTGTAGTTCGAGCTTCCTTTACGTAAGCAATAAGTTTATTACTTGTAACGTAAACTAACCTAACCTGAAGTGAGTAATCTATAAAGAAATAACCAATTCTGAATCACTGCAAACCAACTTAGTCAATTTGGAATGCTCAAATGACTGCCAGTGGCAAACTAAATTCAATCCAAAATTTCCAGCTTCCTAAGCCGTACATAACGGAAAGGTGTTGAGAACGTCTCTAACTTATGGCTAGGATATAGAACATTTTGTTGTTCTTGTGTACAAGCGCACGGGCAGTGCGAATACACGGAAGAAGCTACGTGGTCTTGCTATTCATACTCTTTACTCCGTCAATTAACTCCATGTACTATGTGGAGTTGAATGTATTTAAATGGTTACTTTCCTTATTTCAGATCCATTGAATGCAGAATGTGATGCAAAATCAAAAGGTGATATCAGTGAAAAGTTACCAGAAGGGTGTTTGCGTGTGTTCTTGCACTCACATCACACCTTGATTTTACATCTCATTCTGCATTCTAACCCTCCGAAATAATGTAATAACATTTGAAGTAGCGTTTCTTCAAACCCAGAAACATAAGCATCTAATATAAATAATTAATGTTCATCGCCACACCATCTGAACTCGGTTGAAGGCCTTTAGGCAGCTTTGGCTCAGTCGGGAGAGGTAGTGCTGAAGAATTGTTGGAATGAAGAATGTAGGAGAAAACGGAAGAGCTTAAGGAAGACCCACGCACACTTTGTTTGGCCACCACAAAGGCCTCATGATGCGAGCTGGGATAGAACCACACCTCTCGTAAATATCCTCTAATATTGTCATCTGAACGAGTCTCCATCTTCCCAACGGTCTCTTTCCCTTCGGAATATCAACCCCTACCGAATATGAAATACAATATTCATTTCTTCTGACCGATCTACATAGTTTGCCTATTCTAGTTGTCGTGATCTCATTAGTGTTACAATATCGAGCTAATCGTCTAAGTCTGTGGAGCCTCCTCTGTTCAACTAATCGCGCGTATCATTCTCAGAACTTTATTTTCAAGCACTTAGAACCTATGTTCGTATCTTCCAACTTTCGTGACCTTAAAGAATTACCGTTATAATAACTGTTCCGTATGTATTGAGTTCTAACTTCCTTGATATTAAACGTGAGGTTAGAAGCTGCTGGCGGAAAGGAAACATGCGTTGACCAATACTAAGCTAATTTCTATAAAATAAAATCAATGACAGTAGATTTGGATTTTATTTTGTTTTTGTTAATCTTAGTATCAGAATAATTTTCGGAAATTGGGCACCATCAGAATCTTTATATATTCTTGGATTTGGATGTCTTCAGTTCATCCAGAAATATCTTCCAAGGAGGAAAATTAGTCTGATGTAGATTATCATACATCGTTCAGAATAGTAAGACCGCTTCACTACATTAGTCCAGGCAAATTAACCCGTATCTTGCGTGTGGAAGGGAAAAATACTACAAACCTAATTTCTTCTGGAAAGTATTACAGGGACCTCCGTGGCCTACCACAGAAAAATCAGCTGAAATTCATTTTCGGGAACATGGAAATTCCTAAAATCCCTGAAACATCCGCCACCTTTGATTGTTCTAATAAATGTATTTCTTTGAAATAGTATGTCAGTTGTAGAAGGAAACAAATATTTGAAGCCTAGTTTCTTCTGGGAAGTGCTAACAGGACCTACTTGACCTACCACAAAAAATTTCGTAAAATCTACATGAAATCCCCGTACCGTCCAGTATTTTGGGTTTTGCGAAAAAAATTATTCCTCCTTAACGATTTGTCGTACGGTCATGTGGTTTGTAGCAAGCTAATACCAGAAAATATAATTTGTATATAATTTTTGCAAATTAGAATTTTTTGTATATAATTTTTGCAAATTAGAAAACAATTCTGAACAACTGTATTCATCTATAAATAAAATCATACACAAGACAGAGCTTTAAGTTATTATTCTTCCCTCAAATTCTTACTCTTATTCTTGCCCCAAATTATTGTTCTTACTTTAAACGATCGGATGAAAGCCACGCTGCTGCTGTATGACAACTTACCCATTGAGCAGTGCCTGTGACTTTCATCTGGATCCTCAAAACCCGTAACTTGAATTAAGTATAACAACTTAACGCTCTATTTTATTTTTTTATTTTTAGATGAATATAAGTACTCAGAATTTTGTTTCGAATTTGAGAAAATTATATACAAAAAGTTCTATCTTTTTAGGTGTAACCCTCGTGTTGTACTTTCAGAATATTTTCTGCTATCAACGTAGGAGATGGATACATACAACATGAACGTACGACAAACCGTTTAAAGAAAACAAATTTGTTCCCGAAGACTTAAGATGGTGGACGTTCAGGGATTTCAGGTAGATTTTAATGACAATTTTTCTGTGGTAGGCCCCCAAAGCACTTCCCAAAGAAAAAAGGATTCAAATATCTGTTTCCTTCTACAACTGACATACTATTTCAAAGAAATAAATTTATTTGAACAATCAAAGGTGGCGTTTATTTGAACAATCAAAGGTGGTCCCTGAAGATGTTTCAGGGATTTTAGACGTTTCCCAAAGGAAACTTCAAGGGATTTCTCTGTGGGAGGTCAGGCGGTCTCTTAGCAGTTTCAAAAAGAAATCAGGATTGTAGTATTTGTTTTCTCCTTCAATTGATCTATTACACAAAAAAAGAAATTTGTTTTAAAAATTCAAGATGGCGCATTGAGAGATTTTTGGCACGTTTTTCTCTGTGGTAGGTCACTCTCCTTAACACTTTTCTGAAGGAATTAGCTTTCTAGTATTGCTTTTCTTATTCAGTCGACAAAATATTCTGAAGAAACACATTTGTTTTGAAAATTCCAAGATGGAGGATGATTAAGGGATCTTTGACATATACCCCAAGGGGAATTTTCGTTGATTTTTCTGTGGTAGGATTCGAAGGTCCCTTAACACTTTCTACAAGAATCTAAATTTGTAGTATTGTTTTCCGTTTTCAACGGACAAAATAATCGCAAGAAAATCATTTGTTTTGAAAATTCCAAGATGGCGGACGTTTAAGGGATTTTAGGTGTGTTCTCCAAGAGGGATCTTTTGCGGAAGGTCCCCTTAACACTTTCCCAAAGAAAATAGCTTTCTAGTATTTTTTCCTTCTACAACCCTAATTTCCCTATACTATAAATAAACCAAAATTTAAACACCAAAATTTGTTAAACAAAACACAAATGTCTTCCTAAACGTCGGCTTTCTGTCTTTCCTTTAACTTAATAGCCTCTAGGAGTTACGTGCGTAATCCATCATTGCTCTAACAAATGAACCTGTAAGTGAAAAAGTTAAAGCAACGACAGGAAACCCTCGCTGCGCTGGACACAGCCTAACTTAAATATGAAGGAAACTAGAAATGGTTTATCGAAAGCAACTATACATTTCGAGGCAGTTACTCATCTTCAGTAGTAGACTGAAAGTACACTCACAAGTCTGAATAAGCTGCTAAGGTGGAAGACGCCAACATCAAAGTCAATATGCAAACGTGTTGTAGGCCAGCTCTGACCCACACAATCAACCCTGCACTCTACGTAGACGGTTCCTTAAACGTGCGTGTCACTAATGACCGCCACTTTTCCGTGATTAACAAACCTGATGCCACAGTTCTCGCACACGCGCAGCAGCTCAACACTGTCTTTGATGCAAGTTTCTGTGTTGACGTGATCCATCTCAACCATAAACATATCCACACAGTGTCTTTATGAAGGAGCCTTCATTCAGGGCTTTTATCCCATTCTTCTGCCACGTTCTCCTTAGTTCGCCTCTAATTTTCCTTAACGCCTTACGCGTTATTTTTCTCATCTCAGTACCGGTACCATTTATCTTGATTATATATTAATTCCGCTCTCTCCGATTGGTTTTTCTTTCCTGCCTACCTTTTTTATTCTGATTGACTCTACACCCATCTCACGTTTTAACACATGAAACCCTGCATTAGTCGTTTCGCAACAGTATTGGGGCCACAAAACAAATTTATCTGTTGTCTTTGACGTGGACGTGAGCCGTCTTGGATTTCTTATCTTGGCAGTTATTACAACACGTCATACTACTAAAGATGGGGAACTACATCATGGTTACTTTTAATATAGTTTTGAATTAATTTACATGAGTGTACTCAAAATGAAGTACTCACTCTTTTTTATTCAATTTTACCTTTTCTACTGCCTATTCTTGTACTTCATATACACAAAGGATTAAATAAGAATGTAGAGGTCACACAGACAGATGCACAAAAGCTTCAACACAAGCAGAAATCGTCGAAAATATGTTTATCAAAGACAGAAAAGAGTGGCTGCCACACCGAAAGCTCTTTAACAGAGAACCCAAATCGTATCGGCGGAAAAATAATTTAAGTAGAAAAAAGAAAACTGAGAAATACGACAGGACTGAGAAGCTAGGTAGGTAACGCAAGTTGTTAATTATTTTTCAGTGGGAGATCCCCGTGCCCCTGAAAGTAAAATAAAAATTATTTACGATAAATTTATACCGTACCGTAAACACGGGTTACTTGAGCCCAAAGTTTTCGATATTTGTTACAACTTTGAAAATAAAATAATGAAATAAATAAAATTTGACACTGAGTGGCTATTGGCTCAAATGTAAATTAATGTTGGTTGATAAAACAAGAAAATGTAAACTTTCTGCTCCGTCTAAGATTTATATATTAGGCTCAAGTTGCCCCCTGTAGTACTTTGCTCCCTTTACAGTGCATGACAAAATGATCTGGGACAAAGTAAGAATTAGGTTCTTTAATAATAGACTTGTTCTTGTACAAAAGAGGCCGAATTTTAGTTGTGATGATACAAAATTCAGTAAAAAAGTCTTTTTTTTTCTGGGAGCAAACAAAGTTGAGAAAACAAGCGTCAATTCTAAATGAAACAATGTTGCACACAACGAAACGACTGAAAGAAACTGGCACTTAGACAAACACAACAAATTTTACATAGGAGTGCAGTATTTTTTCACGTCACAAGTTCTTTGAATATTCATCAACATTCTTCTGTGGTATTTCACATGAACCTTTTTTTTTACTTGAAACCACAAATTACAAGGTGCTTGAAATTGAATATTAAACCACAGCCAGCCACGTATCCAGCAATTAGTACCGGAGACAGTCCTAAGCTTTTAGGAATGAGGGTGGGTGGGTCTAAACTGTGATTGCCTGTACAATGTATAGAAGATTCACGCCTAAAATGATATTCTTTCTACATACCATTCTGCCTTTTATGGAGTGTTCGGACCCACCCATAAATACGTCCCTGACCATAACATACCATACGTTCGTCTTATAAGAACTTCAATACAATACAAATTGTTTACACGCCTCTTGAGCCCATGTTAAATCTGGATGCCAGCACAGTCAGTCTGGGCACAAGTAACCAGCTTTTTATAGATTCGTTTCAGAAGTTGTGTACAACGAATAGTTTAAAATAATATATTCTCAACACAACAAAATGATAAGTTGGGAATTAGTTTGTGGAGGAATACATTAGAAACGCACTTATCTGATTTCTAAGGTCATGCATCCACTGTGCAGAGATGAGAGTTATGGTTGGGAGAAATGAAACAACACACGCTGCCCTGCACTCTGGTGGAGCTTCTGCATCATTAACAACTGCTCCAGTTCTAGGGAATAGTCCCATACCAGTAAAACATCTAACTACGTAACCGTCTTTTGTTGTCCGTAGTTGAATTGCGAGCCCATGCGCTTAAGTAGGAACTTAGGGCTTAAGTAACCCGTGTTTACGGTACTTAAATATTCAATTAGCGGAAAATATCGAAAATGTTCCTGGTCTATTTTATCTGTCTCCCTCCCTCATCAAGAAAGAGTTGGTAAATAATAAAACAAAATGGAGTACAAGTAGAAAACAATATGCAAAACAGGAAGTAAAGGAAATTTAATGGGAAACTTTAATGATATTTCTTAGGAAAGAAAATTTAGAGAAAAAGCTATCAGGGAAGAAAGAAGAAAGGCAAAAGAACAGAAGCAAATGCCCAGGAATGTTACATACAGTTAAGGCAATGTTCATGATTGGCGGGAGG
>JAGDQP010060970.1:0-12116 GCA_022664845.1 Lepisma saccharinum
GTCGAAGCCATTGTTTCCCGGTGTCAGGATAGCGAAGAAAGATCCACATTTCATCATTCGTGATGATCGGCCGCCAACACCTGTCGTCAGTTGGGTTTCGAAGCAGTTCTTCACACAGGGTCACACGTTGTTGAGCTTGAGCGGGAGTCAAATCATGGGGAACCATTCTTGGTTCCCTGGAGCGAAACCCAAGTTGATGCAGATGACGAACGACACTGGTTTGTGATGTCTGGACCTCATCTGCCAGCTGACGGGTACTGGTTCCTGGGTTTCCTTCAGCAGCATTCAGGAGGACATCGATATCCGTCGTCACAGGACGTCCACTCTTGGGCTTGTCATCGAGACTGGTGTCACCAGGCCGAAAACGTTGAAACCACTTTCTAGCTGTGGGCGGGTGGACAGTACCTTCACCTTCTACGGTTCAAATTTCCTTGGTTGCTGCTGCTGCTGCATTCAACCCCTTTTTCCAGTAATGGCACAGAAGCACACGACACACAAGTTTCTCAACCATTGTCCTGCCAACTATGTATTCAACGCTTAGTTCCTCCCACACACCGTTAGCGCTGTGATCAGACAGATACGTGACACGCTTTCTGCCACCACCACCTTCAACTGTTCTACACGTTGCACATGGTTTTCCGGCATCGAGTGGGCTTGGCCACCCAACGCTACGAACATATGACTCACCCTACGAACAAACTATTAATGTAGAATAGGCACGTAGACAGACATTCATCCGGAAGGTCCAAGGTGATTTGGCTGAAACCCATATCAATTATGTCTAAAATTTTCAGCTAGAACACAAATTCTTTATGCATCAACATTTTCAAAGAAAAGAAAGATAGATGGTTATCGCTCTGACAAAGAAATTAACTTTAGAAGATACAAATTCAATTCTCAATCTCATCTTACATTAAAGATCTTACCGATGAGAAATAACATGGTCACCCTCAAAATCCCCATGATACAGCATTTGGCAGTTAGTAAGAGTATTACTCAAAGGATTTTTGAAGTTGACACTGATGCATGCTTGTTCTCCCACCAGAATACCAGCACGTGGGTCAATCTAGAAAAAGAAGTAATAAAAGCACTTTTCAGTCTCGAATCTTGTGAGAAGGACTCTATTCAGAGCTCAACAATTTTAGCACCGTGATAAACGCTCATCCTTCTGTTACACGTCAAAGATACATATATCAATAATAGGTAAACAATAAAATCAGAGTAAACACGGGAAGAAGGGAATATCACTACTTCACCTAGTGTTTGAGGAGTTAGAGTAATTTATTACAATTACGAACTATTTTCTATTAAAAGCATATTTTCATCATATAAACATGTTGATGTATAAAATATATCAATGTTATCACAATATATCAGTATATCACAATGTTAGCTCAGGACCATTAAATTTTCTACCATAGTTTCCTACGTTATTACTTTTGTTAAAATTATATTTAAATCCAATTATTTATTGTCAGCAGAAAGATGAATTCATTATGCTAATACCAGTTGTAAACAAACTAATACTTCGGTAGCTCAAATAACGGTATCCTGCCCCCACCGTTCAATCAGGCTTCCGTAGAATGTACAGTACAACCAGAGGTGCCGAAACCTGGGAGCTGACACCTCTTGAGCACCCCCCACCAATATTTCACTTATATTTTTAATGTTCTTATTTCTACAAATTGTTTTTCTTGCCTAGTTTTTGAAAACTCGAACATCTTTTTTTTTCCGGATAGAACATATAAAAAGCTTTCCTACAGTTATTGTACATTAAGTATTTCTATTCCTGTGGCATAAAGACGTTTTTCTGTCTCGTACCGTGTGGTGCTGACGACTGTTGTTGTCTGTTCTGGTCATCTGTTGTGGTGTAGTTTCTTTTATGATGCTCGCTGTTATGGAGTAGAGCGTAGTGGTAGGGGTGGGGCCAATGGACCCTGCCGCTTCCTGCCCTACTCTCAGAAAAACGTATTTATTTTGGAGAAAAACTGCAAGGCGCACTGATATCACCCAGAATATCCACACTTGCAAAAAATCTGTTTTATCCTTCTGAGAAAAACGAAGGGAATTGAATTCACTATGATGCCAATTCGTCATTCAATGTTTTGTTTTTGTCAGTTGAGGATCGTGTTTGGAATGTCGTATACGAGCGAAGCCTGTAAAATTATCAAGAATGTGATAGATTTCTTTGATCTAGAGAAAGAGACTACTTCCTGGTTGATCCCTCTTTCTCTTCCATGCGTTCAGATAGTACATTCAACTGAAGGTTTTTTTTTTCGGAAAGCGCCGAATTGGCGTTTCGACAATTTTTCTTTTTTCGAGATTCGAAATGTTAAAAAAATATATATTTGGTAAACTGGTTTGAATAATAAAATATTCAAAGTAGGCTGTCAGCAACTCATGCTAGCAAGTTTAATCCTCAAGAAGAAGGAAACAAATTGACTAAATCTATTTCGTGAACATTTGTAGAATCTTAAATTCGAGCCTGCGACTAAGAGTTCCACCACCTTTTTTCTCAACAAAAAAGAAGAAGAAGAAGACTGCGTGCGAATGTTCAAAATTAATTTGTGTGTAATTTCAAGACTTTCATAATAATATTCTTTCGTTCAATAGGTTATGCGAGTTGCCGTAGCTGAGTTAGTAGAGCGTTGACTTCTCATTCCAAAGGTCTTGGGATCGATCCCTGTGGCCAGCGATCCTGACAGGTATTTCCTTAGTCATCCCAGGCAAATGCTGATATGGTAACTTAAAGTGTGCCCTGGCCTACTTCCTTTTCCAACCGTACCCGGCCTGAGCTATATTTGCCTAAAGGTCAAAAATAAAATTAAAAATAAAATATCTTTTTGAACAACAACCCCAGCCTGTTAACTCTGCTGGCGGTTTAAACTGTTATAATGTGCTCTGAGGCAGCGCATGCACTGGTCGCTACACACTAAATCAAAAGAGCGGAATTTTCACTCTTTTTAGATGGAAAAGCGGGACCGCTCCTTTTCGAGCGGAATTTTCGATCGAAAAAGAGTGGTGTCTAACAAAACATTATCTCGTTTGATGGAAAATGTACTCTTTCTAGATGGAATTTCGCTCTTTTCGATGTAATTCATTTTTTCACTCTTAAAAGATCGGTTTTCTATTGAATCGTCAAAGGTGAAAGAGCGATTTCTCATCTTTTTAGAGTGATTTGGTGCTTCAATTTCTCATCGTTTAGGAGTGAATTTTCTCATCTTTGTAGATCGGTTTGAATTCCACTCTTTTTAGAGCGATTTGCAATGCATCATGGGCATGGCTACTAGTCAACATTGGTCTTCGCCATTTGTAAAACCAAAGGTTATCGAAAGACTAAGCTATACTGTGAAATTTATAGCGTTATGTATAGATAAAAATGAGAAAACAGAACTTTAAAACTTTTCTGTTAGCAAAATACACAATAAACGTCAGGAGTAACTAGTAAGATATGTACGTACAAGAAATCTTTCAACGTTGTAATCAAGTACCTGACGAGACGAAAGAAACAATTCCGAGGACGCATTCTCGCAGTTGGACCCTTGGTTGAGGGGTTAGCGCGTTGGATAGCTGATCGGACGGTACCGGGTTCAAATCTCCTCTAGGCTTAGTTTTATTTTACTCATTTTCATTCACAAGTACAGTACTTTTCTTTTTAGTACATATGAATTAATGCTCCCTTTCGCACTTTTGTACATTTTATTGCGTCGTTTTCATGTTCACAAGATGTAAATTGTATCAGAATAGATGGAAATTAATCTATACAAATACAATATCTAGGTTTCCATTGAAATAGACTACCACAGATTTTCGCTCTTTTTTCGAGCGGAAATTTCTCATCTTTGCTCCGATGAAAATTCGCTCTAAACGAGCGGTCACTTTTTCCACTCGATTTGAGCGGAATCCGCTCTTTTGATTTTAGTGTGTAGGGTAATAAAGAATCGGTCGTTGCAGGAAGGGCACCGGTGTATAGGGAAATCAATGTAACATGTGCCCTTTTTCCAGTGACCAATTCAATTGTTGAAACGTTTATCGACGACTCAAATTTAATTTTATTAAGTACCGTCACTTATACACACTTTACTTAATTAAGTGGTACTTTCTTGGCAGTTAAACTGTTTGTCAGTAGCCCAGTTCTTGCAACAATGTATGACTAACGTATGAATGACGGTCTACGTGACAGTGATAACTTTCGAATGAAAGAGTACAAGGGACAAAGGCGGATGTACAGTTTTAAACATTGGAGTTGGAACCTCTAATAAGTATGAAACAATGACAACTAACCGCGAGGAAATTTCTAATTCAAAAGCACAAATAATCTAGAAGTCGTAACGGCTATGATAATATTAAATACATGGAAGTAAATTGGAAAGTTGGACTTTAAAATGCGTATAACGAGAAATTACATTTCAAGTACACCCCGTTTTCCTCCTGCATTATTAAATTATTTTAGAGTTTTTTCTTTTTTTTTACATTTCAACCTTTATCAAACACCGACAAAATTATCGCACGCTGACTGGCGCGAATAAGAAACTCCAGTCCTGCTAGTGGATAAAGGAAATTTACACTTTAACAATAGGTTTGCATACTTCAACTATGAAATGTTTAAGCTGCTATAGTTATGCAATGCCACGGTCTAGTCTTAACGTTACGTCGGCGCTCTTTTTTTTGGTGGAACAAAGAATTCGAAATAGGACGATACCTTAATCGCTCTTTACGTGTTCCACTATTATCTTGCAGAGACGAACTCGATTGCATTTCGACAGTCACAAGATCATGTCCAACGTCTTATGAAAGAAAGTCAGCGTGTATGCATCTATCAACTCAGAAACGTCAATTCCAGATGTGTGGGATCTAATCAGACGTTTACAAAGCAATTGCTATTCAGATACTCTGACTGCTTTGAAGCCAATCCAAATGAAACCACAAATCTTTTACAGAAAACCTTAGCAGCGATATCCTGTTCGAAGCAATACAGTTCTACTTTTCCCAATGTGAAATGACACACAACCACTAATCCACTTCATTTTCGCTCAACCTGGAATCATGTAATGTCATTTTTATCTGAGTGGGAACTAACTATACACTGTTCCCAAGAGCTTAACAAATACATCTCTTTTGTTTATGAAACGGATATCGAGATTGTATGCATGATAGTTTGGGACTTGAAATATAGTCTGGAGTTCAGGCAATCGTGATAAGACGTTCAGCTGCATATATCATGCAACATATTTAGCAGAAACGAACAAAATAATAAAAAAAAAAGTACAATTTCTTCGGCGAATAAAACATACTGACAAATTACCACTTCACAACCTGGTAAAAAAAAACAACCTCGATTTTATTTTCGCAGGAAATAAGCCAATTTGATTTATTATAATTTGACTTATCAGGATTATTTAATAAACAAATAATTGTTCAATAATCTATAGAAAATGTAATCTGGGACTAACTGAATCTATCCTTCGTTAATATTGCGACATTGTACTTGACACGATCATCATTCACCCACCCAGCCCTGTTTCGTCTTCAAGTAGCATGGCGGCGAAGTGTCATGTATAGATGTTGTAATAACCTTAATTTATATCCGGTTATTAACTATTAAAATTTTCTCCTTTTGGAAGCAACCAAAAGTAAGAGGTTAAATATTGTTGTTGTTAGCGCCTCTGCTGGCGTTTTTGTAAAGGTCTTGTGAGTTGTTCGCGCCATGTTAGCACGATCCTCAGAATGATCTTGGATATTGTAAGGGGCGAATGGTACGAATGTTTGTAATAATTGAGACAAAAGTATAGATAATGGAACGAATTGAGTTAGAGTGGTTCGAAGCCCATGTATTATAAAAGCACGTTCCGATATCCTGAAATTAGAAGAAGCAATAATTTTGAAGAAGTTGTTGGATAATTATATGAGCATCTGAAGTATGGAGAATTACCTGGAGAATTATTTCGAGGCTATTTTACTGAAAATATTGATCGGCCAGGACTTCGTATTTCTCCGACCACGTGGCATAGTGGAGTCACGACCAGGCAGCCATATTTCAAGGGGTAAGCATGTTTTTGCTTTGTTAATTTGTGTAGTCATCCTTGCGAGTGTTTATGAATTAACTACTACAGTGAAGCGATCGTGGATTGATTTTCTTGAATTAATTTTCGGAAACTTTGTTTTGAATTATTTGTTTCGTCCGGACGTATTTGAAGAACTTAGTCTTTTCCGATTTTCCACTGAATTAAATATCCGGGATTGTAACTGTTGTCATTGTACTGTTCCCGCATTCTTACTGTTAGTTAACTCGACAATCGGTGTCGATTATCAGAATTGTGAAATTAGTGTTAACTTTAAATTCGGGGTGCTCGCTAACGGAAGTCCTTTCTGACTATCTCTTGTACTGCAATTGGTTAAATTGCTCGACTTCGTAGTGCGAGGGGAAAGAAATAAAATATAGCATCTAAATCGTTCTCATGGTAATTCTAATTTTGTAAAAGAGTGAGAAAGAGGGAATTGCTCAAATATACAATTTATTTCAAAATCTCAATCGATCTTAGTCACGTGTTGTTAACATGATTGTAATTCATAGTTACTGCACGAAGTGCTGTTCCACTTCAAATCTGTGATTAGATCTACGAGGGTTACATTTGTTTATAATGATATGGTTTACATCTTAGTCGATGAATTTGTGTTAATCTAGTTATTCTGCTTGTATTAAAATTAGTATTGTGTATTATATTGGATTCTAATTTCGTTTCTATAAAGAGCATATAAAATTGACTTCATATTTTCATTCCTAACTACTTCCGATTAATAAGACAAGGTAACTAGAAAAGTTCGTTCCAGTCAGAATCTGTGAGTGAGTGAGTGGGAGAGAATTTGTGTGTTGACTAGTCATTTAACTTGTAAAGAACTGAAGGCTGCTTCTTTAAGAGTGAAAGGTGTGTGTTCGGATGACCCATATCTGTATTAATTTGTGGGGGTCCTTTGTGGCTCCTGTCCTACACGTGTCGCTTCCCGGCGTTTGCATAATTCTGTTATATCTCATGCTTCTCTCTCTCGTTGATGTGTAACCTATTTATGGCCTTTTGGTTTTGATTTAAAATTCCGCGTCTTCGAGTAGAGGGGGCATTAAGTCCGAACACCGAGGGGGTGATCGTGACAATGTATAGGATGGCCATAAAGTAATAAGTTATTTCTAAGATGACGGTAGTTTATCTGAAGTCTGAAATAAAATAATAAAGTAATAGGACAGATATAATTGCTTGTTTTGATATAATAAATATATAAGGCGCTAGAGACATAAATTGAGCAGCTAAAATATACACTGCATGTGCAAAAAATGGTACATCCTGATTATTGTAGGAGTATCTATTAATTTTATTTATTTATTTAAAGTACATATCCTAGATAAAGCATGTGTAGTCATTTTCTTACATTAGGAAGTAACATAGGGAAATAGCAAAAAAAATATAATAATAATAATAAATAAATAAATAACAAAAACAGAAAAACTATAACTGAACAGAGACAAATAAAACAGATACAAGAAAATACAATAGATAACTCCCTTTTATAAACCTTCATTTACCATTAGTTTTGGGAAGGTAAAAGTCAGGAGGGTTAATCAGTAAATGATAAAATGCCGGAAATCTGATTAGGAATGATTTCTTTTCTAAGGAGAACCTTGGAGTTCTGATGTAAAAATATTCATTGCACCTGCTATTTGCTCTCGGAACACGTAATTGAAACAATGGGAGATCATTTGTGCGGACATTACCATTCATTATGTTATAAAGAAATCTAAGATCGGAAAGTTTACGAGTAGGAAGGTCATTTAGTTAAAGGTAGGAAAGGATATCGGTGTTGGATAGGTTGGATAAGGAAGGACATCTATTATTGACTATACGTATGAAGGAATTCATGATTTTATCCAACCTTAAGAGATTACTATCACTTGCCATGGGCCAGATAGGAGAGGCATAATCAATAATCGAGAAAACACAGTTTAGGAAATACTTTCTAAGTGCAAGCATGTTAATGATATGTATTACACCTAGGGTTTTCATAGATTTGGAAATGATGTAGTAAAAGTGATTAAGAAAGGTCAATTTACTGTCAAACACAACGTCAAGATCTTGATAATGTTGAAACCAGGGTACGATCTGGTTGCCTACTTGACAAGATAACATGATGGCATTTGTTTTTAAAGTAAACATAATAGCTGCTGTTTCTGAGGGGTTGAGATTAAGTTCCCAATCACTACACCGGTTTTCTAGACGTGTTAAGTTACTTTGCATAGTACTTAGGTCTACATCTGTAGGAGATAATACGATGTGTAAAATTTTACGGTCATTGACATAAAGAAGAATGTTGCAGTTATCGATGAGGCAGTCACAAATACCGTCCATATACAGAATAAAGCATAGAGGACCTAAGGAGCTGCCCTGAGGAACACGAGAAAGAACCGGAAACCAGCTTGAGTTGGACCCAGATCTGATAACTCTGTTCTTTATCGCATAAATACGAGGAAAATAGAGTTTCCCAGGCACAATGAATCTCAAGGCACAATCTTTTAATTATTTTGTGAATGAGGAGAGTGTGATTGACTTAATCAAACGCTTTGAAAAATCTAAGTAAATGACATCAAGTTCGTTTTTGCATTTTAAAGCGCTTGGAGGCAGTCGCTAATGGAAAAACTGTAAGGTTTGTTTCACACAAGGCCCTTGGAATAAATCCATGTTGATGAGGGTAGAGATGGAGAAGAGCATGCGCTACAATACGTTTTGATATTATCTTCTGACAATCGACAAAACATGAAGAAGAGAAATTGGCCTGTAAGAGGTAACTAAAGACTTGGGTCCTTTATGTGCATAGGTACAACATTGACTTCCAATAGCCAGGGAATTTTCCTTCAGCAAAGCACTTGTTGAAAATTGTAGTAACGGGCAAACTTAGGACAGGATCGAGTTTCCTTATTAATATAGGAGGAACACCATTGGGTTTAGCAGGAGACAATGAAAATAAGAGCGACAAGACTTCTGCATGGTTCGTTTCACTTCTGGTTAGAGAGTACGGTACGACTGTTTTAATTTGTGGGAGAGATGTGGGCATGGCTGTAGAAACGTTACTATGAAAGTAAGAGTTGTAGCGGAGGACGCTCGTCCCCTATGGCAAGCGTGTCATTAAGCTGACTGACAATCGAAATGCGATCATGTTTTTCGACGAGTGTTGATGATATACCAAAATTAATTTGGATTTGAAGTGACGTAATTAGACATAGGTATTGCTTGTAGTCGCTTTGCAACAACCGTTTGGAATATTTCCTTACGAAGGAGAAGGTGTTGTAGGTGTGAGGATTAGGACATTGCTTCCAGAGAATCCAGACATTTCTTTTGTTCTTTAGAATCATTACTAAACCATACTGGAAATTTAGTAGTTTTTACCATTTTTGTTGGTACTGCATATTTTATTCAGTCCTTAAAAAAGCGTACAGCTTCTTCAAGAGATGAATCAAGAATAGACCACGGCAGAAGATTAATTACTTTTTACATACTTTTCTTTAATTCACAATGGTTCGTCCTGCTCTCAAATCTTGCAACGTACATTTAACTCATTTCCGGACGTCATACAATGATGAAATTTGCAACAGCGACGTGAGCTGACAATACAATATTCCATTGTTACTTTCATATATTTCTATATATGTTTATATTTTAAAACCATATTTTATGTTTTAAATAAAAACACTTTTATTCTAAAATAAATACTAGCCCCCAACGAAGTTGCATTTGACTGGTTGCAGAGCAGTTTAGGATTTGGGTGACAAAACCTCAGCTTGAGAAAAAGTATCCATACACAGAAATAACTAAAAAAAAACTAATACATCTTTTTAAAAGTAAAAAATAATGGTGATTGTGCATGACTATAAAGAAAACCATGGAGCGCGGCAATTGAAGAATTTACAAAGTGACTGTATATAAGAGAGTACCTCATGCTTTTCTTTTTAGTCATGCATAAACAAAACTATTTTTTACTTTTAGTACAATGAAGAAAACTATGTTTCTAAAATGTTCATTATTATTATATTTTTAAATTCCTCCCTAGTTCACTTTTCTCCGTAGATAAACTATCTTACTAATGGAATGTTGCCTGGAGCGTTTTCCAAAGGGATGGATTTCGGGATTCAATGAAGCGTGATCAGATTTGACCACTTGTTGGTCATCTTGGTTAACCTTTAATTTGTCATAAGGACACAGAAAGTAGTCTAAGGTTTCGTCTTTCCTGGTAGGAAAATTCAAATGTTGATAGAGAACTATGCCCCTTATGAAATGGTTAAATAACCATTTATCATTAATGTCTGTGCATAGTCTAGATTTACGAGGAGACGAGTTTATATCCAAATTTATGTCGTCTACTAAGATCACATCACACTTCTTCATAGCAATTAAAGCAGATTCTAATAGTTCTTCCAATGGATCAGTACCAGTTTTGGGGGTCTATAGAAGCAACACAGCAAGAAGCTTTTTGTCTAACGCAGGACCATTATTGTGTATCAATAATAAAACACCCCCACCACGGCAGGTTGCACCATCTTTCCTGAAGATTTGATAGCCCTTAAGAGGAATTTCGGAATCTGAGATGTAACTCTTGAAGCCATATTTCACTGAAACCAACTGCATCATGGACATTAAATCCATTACTAAACGTATCTAGAAAGTTCAACTTTTGGCGTAAACTATGAACGTTTTGGAAGTATATTTTAAAAGCCGTATCTTCACTGTTAATCACTGTTGCACCTGGATTTACATGTAAAACACCCGACAACAGTACACAATATAGAATGCACAGAAGCACGTGAGAACGTGAGCCCACCAACACGAGTACTACCTTTGTTACTTTGATAGAAGTAACATGTTTTCCGTTGAAGACGCGTGTAGCAGGTGGCAGACAAATCCGAGAAAGAAAACTGTCGATAATCCAACCTCCAAGCACCAAAGGGCACCGAAACGTCATTACATCTAGATCCACACACACTCACAAACTTCACTAAACACACAGTTAACACAACGAAGAAGAGAGTCCACCGTAAATTTACAGTTACAGTATCCTAAAGAAGAAGAAGAAGAATGTAGTTTATTCTCAGTAATGTAGTTCTGTGCTACCCATCAATCTGCCGAAATTCGATACGAAAACATTACCACTTATATAGTTGACATTCATTTTCTTGTCGTTCTGTTTACATTTCCGCACCTCCCGGTTACTCTGGAGGAAATGTGGAGGACGTTTGCAATGCGAATACTCCCCATTTTACTTCTTTGCATGCCATGTGTACCCAAGCTCTCTTTTGAACAATAAATTTCCTGCAGTTCGCTACAGCTTCACAGCATCCGCCTTTTTTCTCTTTGGCACTGGAATGTGTAGGTGGGGAATACAACGTTCAGTACACTGCCATTTCCCTATTCCCACGGTTTTGTAGACGACCAATCTCGCATGCTAATCCTGCGATGTATGATAGAGAGAAAATTCATGTGAAGAGATACACGAAACTAGGGACATGCTATCCAGCAAGAAAAATGCACAATAAACAGAATACCCCTCAGCGAGCGCATTGCATCTCTATATAAGAACAGCAAATATTCAGTGCTAGATCTGTCGACAGTGCCTGCAAAAGGATGTGAACGATGTTGAATCCTTAGACTTGGTTTGTAGGCGAACAGATGACGACTTCGGTTACCGGCCTCTGTTGACTGCGTTAAGAACTTTGTCTGAGAATAGCCGAAAGCTAGTGACATGTATAATGCCGCAAATTTACGAACAGTCATGAACTTTAGTCGTAAAGTCAAACAGATTATTTGAATCATAGTGTACATTGACTTTAATATGAGGTTGAGTGTACATAACGTTTGGTTTTGAGTGTATTATTTCATGTGTTGAAAATTAGGTTAGATAATCTGGGCGAGATACTAATTTTTGCTAGTTATAAACATATTTAATCATGGTTGTTTTTAACCTATATATATATAAAAAAATCACAGCCATATTCAATCCACTAGTGGATGAGGCCTCTCCCCGAAGGGAGGAGTTGGTCTACTGCTCCCACGCTGACCAGACGGGTTGGGAGAGGAGAG
>JAGDQP010060971.1:0-12115 GCA_022664845.1 Lepisma saccharinum
TACGTGTGTGAAAATAAACACGTGTGTCCTGTTCAGAGTCACCCACGACCGAAGGGTGAAACTGAACAACGGAGGGGTGACACTGAACATTGAAAAGAAAAGCACTAGATTTGTACATAAATACTACACGTATTATATATTTTAGGAAAAAATAATCTGCATGTATGATCTCTACAATAAGAACAAAGGAAGAGCATTACTTAAGTCAAAACAAAGTCAATAAAAGAGTCTACTGTGTAATAAAAGCTCCTTGGGGACCGTAGACCCCGTAGAGCTAAGGAATGCTGGCATGTCCTCATGCACTGGTTCTGCATTGTCCACAGATAAAAAGTACATTGTCACCAGCGCCCACACAGACCACGTGGTACCAACGTCTGCACCTTGAACATTGGATCCAATCACCCATCGCAGATTACCCAGGGGCGTAGTAATTTCGTCCACAAAATCCACAGTCTTCTGAAGAAGCCGGTTGTGAAGGGCTCGGTGGAGACATCTGTGCAGTCCGTTGAACGAAAGACGTCTTCCTCCCTTTTCCCCGAACAACTGCTGCAGACCTACCTTGCTTGTTTTGGCGTTGTTTGATTCGTAACTCGTTGATGTACGACAGCGATGTTAACAGTGCAGCCCGTTGCGCTCTTGAAGTGTTCTTCTCTGGCGTCGTTGTTTGTGGTACGGGCACAATTTTCTGGAAGGACATGGGACTTAACGTCGGTTTCGTTTGTGCAGTATCTTCGCAGGAAGAGGTTGCCTCCCGAACTGGACGGGCACTACCTTTTTCTGTAGCTTCGGTGGCATCTGTTCTATTCAAATTGTCTGTTCTGATGGGAGAGCGTGGTGTCACTGTGTATGGTGAAGAAGGTTCAAACAAATGATCAGGAATTATATCGGGATTAAGGGGAACAATGCCACAGAGCTGAAATCCCTTAACGGCGTTGCCAACTGTAGCAGCTTTTCCCCAAGCTTCTTGGAAAACACGTCCAAAGCTGATTCTGGTTAGTTTCCTTCCAACATGACAACGCATCCACTTGTTGGCGGCAGACACGTAATACGCCTTTAGAGCTTTAAAAACGGACCTATCCAAAGGCTGTAAGCGATGGGTGCAGTGGGCAGGCAGACAGAGGAGTTCAATATCATTTTCTTCGCAAAACATTAGAACATCCATACTTTTCGTGTGGCTATAGTGGCCATCCAAAAGCAGCAAACATTTCCCAGGGACTCTACAGCGCTGAAAATGGTGCAGCCAACGTAAGAATACATCTTCTTTCACATATCCACTGTCGCTCATATCAACAACAGAAGCTGGGGGAAGATCATTGTTCAGATCATTACGTTGCCTCTTTCCGCGGAACACCAAGTACGAAGGAATGAAAGCGCCTGCAGCATTACAACTCGCAATTAACGAGACATTTTCTCCTTTCTCGGCGGACGTCACAAACACTGCATTGGGCTACCCTTTTCTGCCACAACACGCTGTGGTTTATTGTTGAGGGGAAGGCCGGTCTCATCCATGTTGTAGATGTGATCCGGAGAGTTGACTAAGCCAGTGCCTTCTATGGTTTGACGCAGTAGATCAAAATATTTTGTGACAGCTTGCTTGTTGAAACCTTTTGCTCTTGCAAGAGATAGCTGCTGCGCGGTTCGTAACGATAAACCAGGATGTCGTTTGAGAAACAACCGAAGCCAATCTTTTCTTGCCAGTCGCGTCTCCTTGTTGAAAGGATGCTTCAGTGCTTTCTTCTTAGCATAGTCAAATGCGGCTTTTCTCACATTTTGCGGTGTTAAAGGGAAACCTTTCCGTGCCACCTTGAGCAACAAGTTTTCCATTTCATCTTCCTCTTCTTTCCCAAACACGGGCTGACCTCCATGTGACTTCCTGCTGGCAGATTTCAACCGCAAGTGTAGCGTGCCCTTGGGTATCCCGTATTTCTCGGCAGCTTGGCAGAGGGACCGTTCTTTCTTTTCAATTTCCTCTAAGGCTTGGGCCATTATTTTCTCATTCCCTCGTTTGTATTTTGTGCCATTCGCTACTCTCTTGTAGTCTCTGGGCATCTGTAATGAAACACGAAGCCCTCATAAGGCACTCTATACAAAACATACAGTGAAAAAACAACGTAACAGCAATACAAAGGCGTGTTCAGTGTCACCCCATTAAATCTGTTCAGAGTCGCCCCACAAAGCCGGTTGTCGGTTAAGTGTTCGTAATTTTTTTCAAATAGCAGCACCAGGCAGGAAGCAGTAGTCAGGCATGGCTATATCTCTGCCAAACTTTCATGCATCAACAACGTGGCTCTGTGCTGTATCTGGTAGAAATTACACACTATATACACAAGGCCTCAAACTACAGTATGGCTATTTTACTACTTGGTACTTATATTTGATGTTGTCTTGTTCGCTTTCCTCTCCAAAGCAGACGTGAGTTCCTGCCGTCGCACGAATAATTAGCACACCACACAAGAGTCTTCCACTTCCACCAGTTTCTACCAAACTCAAGGTGGCGTTCTTCGAGAACAAATGACAAACGTTAATATGTTCAGAGTCGGCTGCCGTTCAGAGTCCCCCCACCCCACTCTAATGGTGAAAAATTAATATTATGGGATGGTGGGATATCGATTATTTGCTGCTATGAGAGAGTTTTGTTAAAGCGATGTACGGATAAACTTCTAAAGTGTCATTGTTTAGAAATGAAGATAATACAAGTTCTTGTAATAAAACGTTGTAGTCAAATCATACATTCAGGAATGAAATTTGAATAATTTTAAAGTCATTATCTTAATTTACTTATAACAATTGATGGATTAGCTATTTTCTACTTTGAAGCAAGAATCTATACGTAAATGCTCATTAACTTAAAAATTCAAGTGGACCCTGTCCTTAAAAAACTGGCGTCGAGAGAATATGGTAACGTGTAGCTACGAATGTTTTTTTTTGTTATGCATTTACTGTGAAAATAATTACAATAATCCTGCTTCCTATGTCGTAAGTATGAAAACGGCGGCGTAGACAACTAGTTCTACTAATAGGGACAGTAGAATTTTACTACTCGCGAACATTTTAAACACACAAGAAATCGCATGGAGTAGATAGATGGTTGCTAACATTTTGTGAACATGTTCTTTTTAATTCACGAATACATTTTGCTTCCATCCACGAATTCTGAGCAGTACTCAATAAATTGTACCGGTTTTATTCATTCATTCACGAAAGTAATACCTAAACAATCAAAAACATCTTCGAAAACCGATCATCGAATTCGCATATAACAGAGAATGTTAGAATCTTGTACACTTTATCCTTCCCTGACGACAGCCGTTTGCGAACATGGTTAACCATCTAGCGAGAAAATACGAACTACATTATTACGAGGCCATTCACTGTGTGCGTTTGGTGGTTGTCGCGGTGAAAGGCTTTGCAAAAACTAGTCGAACACACGAAACACAATGCCACCGAAAATCTTGCAATCGGAAATAAAGAATATTTTTAAATGCAGACTGGGAGAGATATTTTTTCAAAGTTTTCCTGTGTGTTGACCAAAAATTCTTAGTTATTCATTCCATGCCAAATCAGGCAGAAAAAGAGTGAAATGTGACCAATGGTTTCAGATTTTGATGAAATTTGACACATTGTTTCGTGGGTTATTATTATGAATCCTAAGTTAAAGGTTTTTAGTCCACGTGTTTCCAGAGTTACAGTGCTTCAAAGTTGACATGTTTTGTCAACAAATGTGGCTGCGACCGACACTTTACGGAGACACCTATTTGAATTATACTTTTTTAAAGCATGCTTTATAAATTGCAAAGGACAAGATAAGGCGTTTCTTATGTAAAATTTATCAGAAAATAAAAAAATGATAAGAAAATTGTGGTAGAGCCAATATTTTTTGAGATATGGGTTTATGATTGCGCAAAAAAGCATTTTCTGAAATGGTGTTCACCTTGCAACATAATACCGTAAATATCTCAAAGAGAACACCAGATACAGATATGAGATTTGCACTACTGGAAAGAGAAAACAATTCTATAGAATGACGTAATAAAACAGTGGGTTTTCGGTGGGAAGCGTATCTCTAAAGCACTTTTCTGTTTTTACCTCATTATATATAATGCTGTGGACATTGCAACATAATAACATGAATATGTCAAGAGCAACACTATATACAGATATGAGACTTACACCATTAAAAAGACCAGAAAACTTGCTAAAGAATGATGTAATAAAAATAGCGGGCTATTGGTAGGAAGTCCACATCCAAAGCAATTTTTATATCATTATTTATATATAATTACGTTGACTTTGCAATATAATACCATGAATATCTCAAGAAGAACACCAGCTGTAGATATGAGACTTGCACCGTTGGAAAGATAAAATTTTCAATAGTATGATGTAATAAAAAGTGTTCCTGTACGGAAGCCCATCAAAATGCACTTTTTCTTGTTCTTGCTTTTACATCATGATATATGATGGTGTTGACCTTGAAATATAACACCATGAATATCTCAGGAGGAACACCAAATAGGGGGGAGGGTGACGACCGGGTGGCCGAGCGGTCTGCGGCGGTAGGCCATCGGCTCGAAGGTCCCGGGTTCGAGTTCCGGCAGGAACATGGGTGTGGATTATAACACTTAACAGCTAAAGGCGAATAAAAAAAGATTGAAAAAAGAGCGCCACGAATCTGAGATAGAACTCTACCATTGAACCACAACACCCCCAGTATTCTTTAAAACTGTTCTAAACATAGATGGACGACATTTGGGGTATATTTTGTAGAGTGACATATATTTGGTACAGACACAAACATACTGTACATAATTTGTAAAATGTATGATATGTTCATAAAATGTTAGTAAAGTGTCCATAAATTGCAAACATGCATTGAAAGGTTTTAATTCGAATTTTTATTTAATATTTCTCTTCCACATGTCGTTAACCATTTATATAACTTTTCATGTTTGTCCAATTAACAATTTACCATCTAGAACCTGTCAAACAGCGTAATTTTAATTATATGTTACTTATGTTAAAACAAATATAAAATGCTTTGCAGATAGAGTTCCCATTGAGATCCCACTATTTTGATTACTTCGCTCTATAGGAAATTATCTGCTCTTTCCAATGGTATCAGTCCCATATTCCCAGCTGGTGTTCCTCCTGAGATATTCATGGTGTTATGTTGTAAGGTCTACACCATTCTTTATAATGATGTAAAAACATCATTCTACAGAAAATGGTCTGCTCTTTCCAATGGTGCAAGTCCCACACCTGCATCTGGTGTTTCTCCTGAGATATTCATGGTTTTATGTTGCAAGGTCAGCGGCAATTATATCTATCTATCTATCTATCTATCTATCTATATATATATATATATACACAGATATATATATATATATATATATATATACAAAGAGTGATGCAAAATCGAAAAAGAGCTTTGTAGATGGACTTTCTCAAAGAACTCTCTTTTTTTATTACACTCTTCTTTAGCAAATTTTCTGGTCCTTCAAACGGTGTAAATCTCATCTGGTGTTGCTTGTGAGATGTTCATGTTATTATGTTGCAATGTTCACAGCATTATATATAAAGAGGTAAAACAGAAAAGTGCTTTGCAGATAGACTTCCCACCGAGAACCCACCGTTTTCATTACTTCATTCTATAGGCAATTCTTTTCTCTTTCCAATGGTGCAAGTCTCATATCTGTATCTGGTCTTCTCTTTGAGATATTTACGGTACTATGTTTCAAGGTAAACACCATTTCAGAAACTGCTTTTTTCGCAATCATAAACCCATATCTAAGAAACAATTGGCTCTACTACAATTTTGTTATCAAATTTGGATTCTCTGAAGAATTTTACATCAGAAACGCTTTACCGTGTCCTTTGCAATTCATAAAGCACAATTAAAAAAGTATCATTCAAATAAGTGTCTCCGTAAAGTGTCGATCGCAGCAACATTTGATGACAAAACATGTCAAATTTGAAGCGCTGTAACTCTGGATACAGGCCTAGAAACCTCTAACTTGGGATTTACACTAAGAAGACCTCTAAGAATCTGTGTAGCAAATTTCATCAAAATTGGAAGCTATGGGTTACATGACCTGTCTGATTTGGCATGGAATGACCCTAATATTAATAGTATAATGGGTAATAGATGAATGTATTTGCTTTTAAACAAAACCTTTACACAACAATTTAAATGTTTTTAATCCTTAACTAGTAGCCTGGAATTCCAGTTTTGATTTGTGGATCTGGATCTGGGCAAAATCTCTTAAAATGCGAGTAAACTTCAGGTATCTCAAACTGTTCGAAAGTACAACAGATTCCCCTGCATTAGTTCATTTAAGCCATATTTAACTAGGATTATCTTCGGGATAAGATCCGAATTAATATAGTGAACATAGTGATTTCTCATCCGGGGAAGTATCCAAAGAGCATACGTATTTATTACATCAGCAGTTAAAGGTTCTTATTTATCCTCTTTTACTGTAGTAATTCTCTATACTAGCTACTTTTGTTATATAGAGTTGAATATAAATCTAATGTCACTTTCCTTATTTCGTATGTGTACAATGCCCAATATGATCCAAAGTGAAGGGTGATATATCTGCAAGGAAGGGAGGGTATTATTTACTCACATCAGACCTTGACTTTACATCACGTTATGCATTCTACACATCCGAGATAATGTAACAACACTTGGCAGCACGGTAGTTCAAGGCCATTTAACGGAAGTACGTAGAGAATAACCTATAAGTTTCCTCATTAACTTACGCTGTGGTTTATGAAATTCGCAAGTTTATCTCCACAGTAACAAACATCCGCCTTTGGACTCGATTCTCGATAAGTTTGTCATTTTCAATACGAACTCCAGCACTCAAAAAACCTTCTAATATTGTCAACCAAACGATACACAGTGGTTCGAATCACAGATAACATGATCTGAAATCGAAATGTCGATATTTTTATCGATACAGAAATGTCACCTATTGTTGCTAACATGTTAGGAACGACAGACTGGGACGATGATTTCGTCAAGGTGTGCGGACACGATTTGAATTAGCCAAGTTCCTATGTGAAGTATTTTGAACAGATCGAATATATTTGGTGTATTTGAAGCTACTATTACTGCATAGTTGATGCTTGTATTTCCTTGATTCGTTCTTCATAGTTAATGAATTAAAGGCAGAGGGAATCAATAGGGACTTATGAATCTATTTTTCAATTGTTGGCTAACCGTTAGTTACAGATAAGTTTAATTATCTGCGACCTCCTGCGCTAATTGGTATTAATATCTTTAGTATGAAACGCGGCTCAAAAGCGGCGCAATGAGAACAAGGATGCGCTCCTTTCTTACTGTTTCACTCCTGTCTTGTCTTATTTCTCTGTTTGTGAATTGGAATTAGTTTATGGCCTTTAGGTATCTCAGGCCTCTTAATTTTGTTGTGTCGTTACTATATCAACAAGATTAGCCAGATTAACAATTTGGATGTAATTCGAGAACGAACTCTTGACACCAACACTGGCCTTTTAGTATTTCATGCCTGTATTTGATTTTTTAATAGATATTCCACATTATTTATAGATAGGACTTCAAAATATGGCAGATTACTAAAGATAAGTAACGAACTTCTGGAGAAAAATATTATTCATAAGAATTTGGAACAGAAATGGTACTTCTGTTGATGTCTCCAAGCTGGATACAGAACCACAAAAGATGGGAACATGACAAGGTGATTTATGCTGACCTCTCTTTATGATCCGTAGATGTGCCGTTATTTTGAAGGGTGGTTTCATATCATTCCCGCATTGAAATAACTGTGGATACGTTCGGCAAGTAATGCGGGAAAGTTTCAGAAATATATGTAGCTTTGTACAACAGGTTTTCATGCCACTTTGCATGCCCAGAATGCAAACTGGCATGAATTTAGTCATGGCTCTAGTATTGTTCGAAATTTCGTTATAATGATACTTGAGCTATGCAGAGAAGCTCGAGAAGAAAAGTGAAAGGTGCTACATAGAGCATCATAAGCGGTAACGTTCCAGAACGAAGGGCAACGCAGATTTATCTACGCGATTATTATTAAGCTCAAACCCCTATCTCAACCTCTTTGTTCCCACTAAAAGAAGTTTTAAATTATTATTAGGTCGAGAGAAACTTTCGTTGATAAACTAGATCTAGTGGAAAGGAGATAGTGAAGACGAGTTCGAAGAGGAAAATAATAAAGATTGTCTGATTTAATTGCTGATTTTGATTGTAATTTAAAATTCTGTCAAATTTAATTCAAGGATAAAGGTTATCTGTTTTACTCCTACTGTGTATTTACAATTCGCAAACTACTACAATTTTATAACTCTCTAGTCAATTGAAAGAAAATGCTTGAATAATAGTAAGGTGTGAACATTTTCTCGTCCCATCTGTAGTTCACATTCTGTTCGGTTATGTTTCTTAATTTGTATATTACAATTGTTATAGCCCTTAAAAACCGTTTATTTCTATTCACGTTATCAATCATCAAGTTAGAATAAACTATGAAGGCTAACCTCGATAATGTATTTTTTTAGATTCAGACCACTGTGCAACGCCAAGGTTTTACCAACGGCCTCTTCTCCCAGCTTTCCAATCACGATGGAATATAATCTTCGTTTTCCCCCATCCGAGCCTGCCTATCTTAGCTGTCGTGATTTTAGTATTCTTACAATTTTGGGTGAATCGACTTTATTATCTAGCTCCTTTCGGTTATCTTGTTCCGTATATCTTTCTCAAAACTTTATTTTCAAACACTCGCAATGTATGCTAATCTGCTATGGTAGTACTCCATCTTTTGCAATCATAAATTATTACCGGCTTAATAACCTTTCTGCATATATTTTCGGTTAATCGCTATGTTAGAAGCTTCTAGACTGAATACAAACACCCGTTGCTCGATGCTGAAATATTTTTATGGAATAAAATCAATAAGATTATATTCAGATTTGTTTTATGTTATTTGTTTAACTTATCAATCAAAGTACTATTCGAAACTTCGAAGAATTCAGCAATCAGTACCTAATCTTAGATTTGGGTTTGACAATGGTCAGTTTATTCAGAAATTCTTTCAAGGAGAAAAATTTGTCTCTGACACAGATTTTCATCCGTCGTGGATCATGATATAAAGCTCCATCTGATGTCTTCCGCAACAACGGTTTTCTGTCATTCGTTTAAGTTATTAACCTCCAACAGTTGCGTGCGCAAACCTTCGTTGTTCTAGAAAATTAATATTAGGTTAGTAACTTACGACAACGACAGAAAACCATCTTTGCGCTAGACTCAGCCTATTTTTTACATACCTTAATATACCTTAGTAAATCCGTACGAGTTCTGGACACTGAAATCCTCAGGAATACAATGATTATTTAGATTATTTCTTTATTACATCAGGAATATTTGAAATCTGCTGAAACAGGAATGGAGCATATCAAGTTATACCTAAAACAAACTTCCTTACATGGACTGCCTGAAGTGATGCGGGATAACAGAACATTAATGGACAGGTGAGTTAATAATTAATTTTATGTCATCTGCGGGCCTGCTACACAAAAAAGGACAATACTGTTAGTTGTTAGGTACAAAATGGAATATACAAACCATATAAGTTATCACTTTATGTTGCACAATATGCGGTAAATTTAATAATAGTGAAACAATACGAGCAGAAATTAAAAACCAATAACGACTGTCAAGTGAATACTACAAAATATGAATATTCAAAAATATGAATCAATAATCAAACATAAATCACACAAATATACTCAGGAAATATTAGAATACTATCAAAGACGAAATGGTAACACAAAAAATCACAAAAATTACTTTTATAATACTTACATGGATTACCGTAATGAAATTGAAGAAAAATTTACCACACGTCATCTCCCCCTTTTCTCTCTTAAATGTACTTCAAATCCTCGCATTGATACATCAATAAAAAACTATAAACACATGAATTTCTATTATGACAAATGGAAAGATTTCCACTACATTTATACTGACGCATCTAAGCAAAAAAATGGAACAGGAGCAGCAATTTATGATCCAATATTCAGATATCATGAAAGTAAACGTTTACCTAATAATTTTTCTATCTTCAGTGCAGAAATTTATGGTATATATATGGCTCTTAAATATTGTAAACAATTAAATATCACAAAAATACTTATACTCTCAGACTCGCAGGCGTCAATCTTAGCACTTAACTTAGAAGAAAAAATATTCAAAGCATAACCTTATATAATCAATACATTATATTTGTATGATACCCTTACCAAATTAGGCAAAAGTATACATATTACTTGGATACCTGGTCACCCCTTTTGTAATCAAAATAAAATTGTAGATAAATATGACAGAGAAGCTATTAACAATAACGAGATACTTAATCTTAGGGTGCACTGGGAAGATTTAATATATAAAGTGAGGAAAAAAATCAAAAACAAATGTATAGAATATACAAAATACACCTCAATTTTCAAATCAAATATACAGACCACATATAGAATTACAATTTAACACTCCTTGGGTTTTCTTTAATAACTTGCCTAGACAGGCAATAGTTTTAATAACAAGATTAAGATCCAACCATGTAACCACTAAACAACATCTACATAAAATCAAACTAGTTAACTCCGTGTGATTGCAATAAAGAACAGCAAAATGAGACGATTAATCACATTTTTTTTCCAATGCCCATTATACGAACAAAATAGACTTCCATTTTTAAAAAAGGTTGTGTCTAGAGTAACGACGGTTTTCCGTCGTTGCTTTAAGTTTTTAACATCGAGGGTTAATTTACTAGAACAACGACGGAAATATACACTCTCGCGTAGCTTGAACTACAAGTAACAGCGAGAAGCGCGCAGCCCGGCAGCTGCAGTTTGGTCTTGTGGACAAGGCGTCAGAAAGCTGATCCGAAGATCCGGGCTTCAAACCCTGGCGTCGTCTTTTTGCATATTTTATTTTTGAAGAAAATTAAAGTTTTTTATGTAAATACACAAAAGGAAATTTAATAAAAGTTGTGATTTACAATTTTAAAAGAGGCCACTGAAAACTAGGATGTATATAAACCCACCAGGGCAGGATGCACACCGAGCGACAGCGAGGTGTGCAAGGGGGTAGGGTGCGTCCGAAGGGAGCTGGGCGGCGTTAGCCGCAGGGGGAGGGCGCAGCTCCCTGTTAGCGGTGGGCATATGTAAGAGAACTGTTCACTCAAAAATTCTGTTTACGCAAAGTTTTGCGCCGTTTCGTCCCGTCGTTGCTCTAGTAAATTAAGCCTCGATGTTAAAAACTTAAAGCAACGACGGAAACCGTCGTTGCTCTAGGCGCGTCCTTTTAATAAAGCTTCTCAGATCTCATTATCAACTTCCATTAAATATAGACTCTCTTATTCATCAACATTCTAAAAATATAACTTATATCATACTATTTTATCTTAGAAAATTAAAAAAAAAAATCGATAGCTGATTTATAAATGAGAATATTTAACCCAATTTTACTAAGATAAAGATAAAATTACAAAAACAAATATTACCAAACACAAAACTACACTTCTTCACTTTCCAAAAAAAAAAAAAAATGAGATCTCTTCCTCTGGTATTTCCTTTTGTCAATAGTTTAACAAATCTAAAATAAGACAGTGTGTCTTAACAAACATTATGTATATGTAAGAAACATCTATAGCTATATTATAAGGCAAATATTTATAAACAAATAATAATTGTTATAATTCAAATGTTACAATGAAAATATATCTCTTACTTGTAAAGTGCTGCATTAGACAACAATGAAAATAAAAACTTAATGTAATAAAATCACACATGAGAATTCAAGAACTAAACTTACTATAACAACAACTAAAATAGTGATATCAAGAAAATAATATACAAATGAACAGAAATATTTAGGATTAAGAAGGATCTCTATAAAACAACAATCTGTAGTATGGCGCAAATTTTGATGTTAGATGGGGTAGATTACCTCATCCAAATAAATCAAGATCATCGCCAAAACAGAAACAAGAATTTAATTTAAAATTTGTTGGATCTGAAGTCTTTAGCCGCAACTATGTGGAATTTATGTGTTTACAGA
>JAGDQP010060972.1:0-10357 GCA_022664845.1 Lepisma saccharinum
GGAGGAAATGTTTACTGACGGTTCAAGTTACTGAAGCTTTTTGCCTCATGTTTTGCTCAAAAAAGTAAAGAGAAAAGAAGTATCAAATTAGGAAGTCAAGCAGTGCTATTATCTTACAAAAGCAAATAACTTACTACGTGAAATTAGTACAATCATAATAACATAACCAATAATTTAAATTTCGATTATATTCTCATTTATTGAGAAGCTTCACAACTCTTCTAGCACTAATACTAGAGCTCGAAATGGACCGGAGCAAACCGGAATGGCGTTCCAATTTATGAATATTCCGTCAGGTCACTGTAGTAATCCTAGACCAAAGAAGGAACAGGATGTTAACGAAGGTATAGCTTTTCTTTATGTAGCAATTTCCCTTTGGAACCCTGACTAATACCATAGACCTCATAATAGAGGTCTATGATACTAGTAATGGACACTTGAAGAGAAAAAGTTGTAAAATACAATTTTTCTAAGGGCGGTCATCATTTCACCTACATGGGAAAATTTAATATAGTATGTTCTGATGTCACTGAATATGATTCGCTCGTCATGGCTTTCATCTGATATTTCTGACATGATGTTGAAGTTAGGTCCACGGTTGCACCTACTCTTCCATGCATTCTGTTAAGCAAGTGATTAATGTGAGAGCTTTCGTTTTCTATTTGAAATTACAATAACGGTTACTTTTGTTCTTCTGCACTATCATCCATTACGAAATGTCTCGGTTTCGAGTATTTAAATGACCAAACCAATGATAACTTGGATCTGTGATACAAAGCAAGGGGTGTCCATTACCGATACGGCAAAGTCAGTTTTTGTCCAGTTATGGACACTCACTATTCATTACTGAGTTGAAATCAAAATCCCTGATTGATTGAGTTGTTATTAACTTGCTATGCGAGTTGATGAGCTTCCAAGGTCGAGCCTTACAGTTTTGGTAAAGTGGGCTCCAAACCACGCAACGGAAATCCAACCATCGCTTGGCAACACTGTTCTATAGACAGCCGAGGCAATCGGCAAATGTCGTCGTGCATAAATGGACTGATGAGGTTCCATGTACTTAGAGCAGCTTGATCGACATGTGCCGCCAGGCGACCTCCAGAACACGATGACATGTTTTGCAGGTCGCAACGACAAACGTCGCGTGCATAAAAGCATCAGTTTGTTCCCGTTGACTTAGATATCTCAACGGCAAGTGTCGTCGGCGACACGACGACAAATGTCGCGTGCATAAAAAGGGTCTAAACCTTACCTAGACATCTGATCCACTCCAACTCAGTGGCAGATCCAGAGAGGGGAAGCTGGTGGCGCGTACTCCCTCAAGGAAAGATACTTTATTTCTATAGCATAATTTCCACAATTTATCTCCGAGAAAGATTTGATTTGTCCGGAAACAAATATAATTTATTTAGAAACATAAATGCTTGAGGATGAAGCTATCCTCTGTTGATGCCGGTCTGATATTCCATGATAACACTTAGTAATATCAGAAGAAATATGATACAATTTATACTTAAAAACGCGCTTAGCGATAAAATATCGAAAATGTTCCTGGGCCATTGCACCCCCTCGAAAATTATTCTCGCTCCACCACGGGTCCACAATTTTTTTCTTCTTTCTTGGCGAGATTTACAGAAAGAATCCTATTCTTTCGTTATTCGCTTCTCCTTTAACGACATTATGACGTTACAGCATGACGCAGTTTGTTTTCATCGTAGAACTAAGGTCTCTCAAGTTTAAAGCAACTTTTAGCGTTATTACAGAGCACAGGCCATTATGTTTTTAATATAATAAAAGAATCACCACACAAACACTATGTGAAAACATTTATTTAATATTTATTGTTTCTTTCCTTATATGGCATAATTTCTTTTGTTATGGGTTATTGTTAAAACTATGAGTTGCCCGGTGAATGAAATTATTTCTTTAGTGTGAGTCTTTAATAGAAAACGAACGTGGTGTCATCGAGTTGAAAATAAAAAACGACTTAAGCAATGGAAAATAAAGGAGAAACATCCGAAATTAACAAATACTTAGCCGTATTAGATAGATTAAAACAAAAAATAGATTCCTGTGAAGAGGAAGAAGAGAAAGAGGAAGAGAAAGAGGAAGAGAAAGAGAAAGAGGAAGAGGAAGAGGAAGAGGAAGAGGAAGAGGAAGAGGAAGAGGAAGAGGAAGAGGAAGAGGAAGAGGAAAAGGAGGAAAGGGGTCAAGAAATTATTCCTTACGAACAACCATCAACATCGAAAGCATTTTTGCGTTATACGAATGTGTCTGAGCAAGTTGAAAGGAAAGAGCAAAAGACGAAGCGACATGGAATAATCGTTGATGAACAACAAGCATCAACCTCTAAGGCTTATTTTCATCATAGAAACGAATCTAAGGAAACTGAAAGGGAAGAGAAGATTGCAAAAGAGAAAATCGTTGAGAAACACAGAAATGCCAATAGATCCGCAACCCTAGAAATTCCTGGAGAAGGTAGAGGGAAAGTAGAAGAATCGGAAGAAGAAAGTGCACATAAAGATTCAGTTGGTAATCAACGTCAGTGGTCTGTTTTATCGTCTATGAAGAGTTGTTTTGCGAAGTACTTTTGGGATACTGATGACGAGGAAATAGTCACAACTGAAGAAGAAGTCACACCAAGCAACGTAGAAAAATATAGAATTGAGAAACGTCGGGAATGGTTACGTAATATGGAATATTTAAGATCATTTGGAATCGTAAATGAAGAAGTTTGTGATGAAGGTGAGGAGAGAGAAACCTCATTTATTGATACTTCTGTCCTGGATCTGCAAAATATGCAGCTACTTGTTAAATTTATATCAAAGGATCCAATAAGTGACACACTTTTGCATTATAAGTATAATCTTATCCAAGCGACAAGTTCGCAAGTGTTTGATATCATAGCTACGGAACCGCCAGAATTAAAAAGATGTGTGACGAATGAACTGAAGACTTCAACTTATCTGAGCCGCTGCGCAATATCCTTTAGCGCAGCATCTCTGTTGTCCTGTTATTACTTCTCGAGCAGAGTGTATGGAGGTACTTTCTGTGGGTTAGCACTATGTTGTTCTGCTCTGAACACTTATCGGAGCTATTATGGCGACATCAAGAATTATGAAGAAGAAAGGAACCCAAAAGTGCTGTCATTAGTTCGAGCTAAGAAGCCTGGAAGTCGCTTACATATTTTGCGTAAAAAAAATGAACATCGTGCTTTTAATACAAACAATATTTTGGCAGCTTCCTGCTTTGGTGTCGTTTTCTACTATATTTTAAAAGACGTCCTCACCTAGAATTGGAAGATACCTCGGCTGAATTGTTGATATGGTAAAGAAACATGTGTTCAGCACACCTCAAGGAGCAGTCTGATATGAAGAGTGTGTTGTTGTTTTAGGTACATGTACCCTCTGTATATAAGAAGATAAATAGAAAGAGGTATGAGTGCTTTCGATCTGTGATCTCCGTTTTCGTCTAGTGTAGGTGTCTCCAGGACCACGTCAGTCGCTCGCAAGTTCACGTCATCCATTTGCTCATCGCATCTCCTTCTACAGCATGTTCCTTACTTGCTTCATCGGTTTTGTTTTATAAAAAAAAAAAAGTTTCTGCGGGAAGAACAGAAAAAAGTACTTCTTGGTAACTCACTGATTGTTGGAAGTCACTGAATCCAAGAAGGAAATTCACCCATGGTCTTCATCTGCAGACGAGCGGCTTCAACGAAGAGTCTCTGGAGAGTGTAAAATTAACACTACGTTTGAATAAAGCATAGTTTTTTCTAAATGAAATTAGTTCCTGAGCAACTGATAAAAAATGTGTTTCTTCTTTTCCTAGTAGAAACCATTCTTCTTCAACCAAACCAAGTAACAAAGACAGATTGCAACGTAATAAAACGAAAAAAAAAGAAAGATTGAAAGTACTTAAACCAATCCGGTCAGTGTAATATCGCAGAAGAGATAAAGACAAATAACGTTTAAACAAATATTCAGCCGATGTATCGACGTACAACTTGAGCATTCAACTCCTCTTCAACAAAACAAAGATACTTGGGCAAAATATGATGATAAGTCCTAAAAGAGAAAGTGATTTTTATCTGCAAAAAGTCTGGGTACCTTTTCTGATAAACAACAATTGAGCCGATAAATGTCGGTACAAAATGTTACTTGTAACTGAAGTGAAAACGAATATTAATAATAGAGATTTTGCTACCTACGAGTACTGAAAACGCAATTTCCTAGTGATTTTTGTATCATTCCTGAAATATAAACGATGGTGCTTACAAGTATAATATTGGTGAAATTGTGTGGCGACAGAAATGTGTTGTTAACGTTTATATGTAATGCTTAAATTGACAGCAAATGTGATAACTATCTGTGAGAAATGTGTCCTGATGATATGGTCTCACTGGATATTATAAGTCAACGCCACTGAGATGATCTTGTTCTTTCAATGTAATCGTGAGTGAGTATAATTTTAAGAAGAATGTATGTTGGTAACTCCCAGGATCTGTTCTCTCTAAGACTTATGAATCTTTTCCTACATGTTAAAAAGGTTAATCAAACATCCGACGTGCGAATGTAAAGCCTCATTTTCCATATAAACTTCGTCTTGTCCTAGCGCATAACTCGTCTCCGCTTGCCCTCTTCCTCTTCCAATTTAATTTCGTGAAAATCAACGAAAACTAACATCTCATCGATAAGTCCTCTAATAAATTATGGCTTTACACTAATAAACGAAAGCCAAATAACGACACTGACCACACAATATAATCCGTTAGAAAAAAAAATAAATATTGGCCCATTCTTTAGTGAAAGACTATCCTCCAAATTATGTAGAATGCACACAACCCTTGAAATAAACGGCCGATAAAAAAAAAAAAGAGTCAAATTTATCGTATTTCTGAAGAAATAACCAAGTGAAAAATGTTAAGTGAAAATTGGAATTATATTCTATTTTAGAATAGTGTGTGTGTGCGAGTGACACGATTTACAAGAAGAAACTTTTATTTGGTTTACTTTTTATACTTATCGGAGAAATTATTAAATGAGTTCTTACATGCCTTTTGGCTAAAATGGTATTTCTGGATTTGAAAAAGAAGATTTCACCTCATATGTTGTCGGAAGAAATTAAAAATGTATATTGAAGAAGCATCAGTTTCAATTAAAAATAAAAAATTGGTTATATCAAATATTAATTGCCTACTTTGATTTCAATCTCAGTATATGTGAACAATTTTTTATCTCGGGGTTTGGGACTCACTGTACTAATTAAGGAAGCTCTTTGTATACTATCTGGACTATTGCGGATCTGATTTCTAGAGGTGTTTAAGTCTAGAAATCAGATCTGGGGAATTTCCAAAGAGTAACCATAATTTCTCTTAATTTTTAAGTTTATTTTAGGTATATGTCGTAACTTGGTCACAAGTTCAGAGATGACGCCCTTCAGAGACATTTATCTTACGGACAATGATGGTCCACTGATAAGCTGAAAATAGCTTAAATAATGATAGTCATACTGAAGAGTGAGCTTCTCAGATGAAAATGTGAAGAAACGGATTTCGAAACCTGATAGTTTCAGGAGGTAGTGGCCCCCAAATATTTTGAGGCATCGACACAAATGACGTCAGATCGTAAAGTTGTACACAGTATAGACTTTTCGTTTAAGTTTATGATTGATAAAGAAGTACCTCATAAACGAGTTTTACAACGTAAGAATTTCATCAGGGTTTCTACCAAACGAAATTCTCTAGTATACACCCCAACATTAGTTTTTATGGTTTAAAATCTATAGAAACCATGCAATATTCTACTTACATCTCCTAATTTTGACTTTACACTTCCTCCAAAAATCGAATGTTCTCTTTGTATCCCTGAATTTCATCAAGAAATTAACATTGCACAATCTAAGTTGCAATCTTCAATCATAAACTCTGCTCAAATTGAGGACATTGCCGGAAGACGGACACATAGACCTATGTGCCCTTTTCCCGGCGGCAATCGCTTTAAACGCTCCGCCATGTTCTTTTATACATGTCCGGCAAATTTCAAGTCAATATCTTTATTCGTTAGCTTGGTAGAAAGAAATATGTAGAAAAACTTCCGCAAATGAAAACGTATCGTATCTCTAGCTGAAACGGTGTTGAATATTAATTTAAGGAGCCCGGCATTTTCGATCCAAGATGGCGGTCTTTCGAGGCATTTTGTAATATTTTCGTAACTTAATGGAGATGATGTACCGTCGTACAAAATTTCGTTTTTCTAGCTCCAGTCGTTTAGGCTGTGTATTTTATGAAAAATTCATTTTGGCGGCCATTTTGGATTCAAGATGACGACGTTTTCAACATTTTGTAATATTTTCTTAATCTACTAGTGATGATGTACCGTCATACCAAATTTTGTTTTTCCAGTTCCAGCCGTTTAGGCTGTGGCACCATGAAATCTTTGATTTCGGGAAAAAGGTCACATAACATGCATACACAATTTTCACTATATTTTCACGCAAACTTTGAATTCTATGAGGGTAGTTAACAGTTTTCAAATCTTATTCTATGCGCTTTATACTGGTGTCAATTACATAAATATTCTTTCACAAACTTCTTGGTAATATTCAAACTAAATCTTTACCAGCTGTTTACCAAAAACACCTTTTTGCGCTATGTTCCCTTCTTACGGAAATACCCTCAATTGTTGGAAGAAGTTAGGAAACCGCAGGTGCCTGCAGATTTCCAGTAACTTTTTAATAAGTAAAGAAAAACTGTTTCATTAAGTTTTCATGAATGCTACGAGCAAGAGAAAAAAATAAAATGTGAAGCGAGATTTAATACGGGCTGTTCAGTTAGAAGATTCTTGCTGATTGAACTAAACTGCCAGTGATAAGAAAACACTATGCCAGTATAGAGGGTCAGAATACGTTGCCCGAAACCCGAAAACTTAAACATAGTAAATCCCGCGACTTACTCACTTTTAATCACTTTTCTCTATTTGTCGATTAGAATCGCAATTCGCGATTTACTGAGAGTATTTCGCATTTTCGCTGAAGTGTGTTATAATAATGCTACTGGAGAAACACTTTATCACAATTTGCATGTTTGGTAACGATAAAAAACGGTTTCTTCCTTTTGCGCATTTGCGAACATCACACCAACTGAAAATTGAGAACTGCCAGTACCACAAAAGAGATCTCCCCTTGTGCTTCAAGATTACTACAAATGTTCAAATTTATCAGAAACATTACTGAATATATCAATAAACTTTTTTCAAAATTTTTAACAGTGTATATAGTAAATTGACTATATTTGTTTTCCAGTAATTCAGGATAATTCCTGATCTCATTGTTGCAACAGTAAATTTGACTTCCTTTTCTTTTTCTCCCATCATTGCATGAAAATTTACTCTATTCTTAATGCTTTTACGTCCCTTGATAACAATTCTATAGCTAAAGGGACCTTCTATTCCCGCTCATGGGGTCCGTCCGTGTCTAGAAATGAAATCTCAGGAACTACAAAGTGTAGAGGGATGTTTAAGGTGTCTTTGAAAAGGTCTCGACTAAACTAACTCAGGGCCACCAGAACCATCTTGATTGGTGCTGTAATTCAGTGTTGCCAGCCCATTTTCTAAAAAAAATGATTGTTCAAATTGCTTCCATTCAGTTATTCTTAGCTGTGCCAAGCTTGGCATTATTCGACACAATACAATAACGCTGAGGTCGTCTATGTTGCCAAGCAACCCACTCACCAGTGTTGCCAGTCTATTTTCTATAAAATTATCTTCTTTTTCAAAAAAAATGCTTCTGTTATTTTAGTCATAGCACCACCAAACTTGGCATAAATAATTTTTTGGCACAATACGGAGATACTCCCGCTTCCCAGGAACCCCGTTATCAGTGTTGACAGCTCAATCTAAAAATATATCTCCTGAATCACATGGTGTAGAGACGTAATTTTAAAGTACTCAAAGGTGCAGGGAAAAGCGAAAGTTGTCGGGGGCAGGGTGCTTGCTCCCCATATAATTACGTTAAAAGTTGCTAATAAGCCGGGAAAGACGAAATTTAATATTGAGCAAATAATATCGTGTGTATGTGCAGAGGTAAGTTTCTTAAGGAGCCTGAGGACTTGCCCCCGACCACCTACATCTAAATTCCCTAATAGTTGAAATTAAGCGTTTCTTTATGAAAGAAGGGCGAATTACAATAACGAGCATAAAATAAAATAATAGCTGAGCAAAGCAATACGTTTTAATTAAAAACTAAAAACATGTAGCAGTTTCGCCAACTAACTATAGCTACTTGGCTTCATCACTGTGAAAGAAACTGTTCGACATTTTTAGTTTTTAATTAAAACGTATTGCTTTGCTTAGCTATTCTTTTATTTTATCTTAAGTAAATAAACGCAGAGGGGCTCCATAGTCTAGGGGTTAGAGCGTTGGACTCATGTCCGCGTGGTCTCGGGTTCAATTCCCGGATAGAGTTCCAATTTTCGGCGTCAACCCAGCGTCGTGAGGCAAATTGGGGAGTCACGTGAATAAAGACGTTGACGGCCACTCGGTCTAGAAAGCCTCTATCTAATACGCATGTTCGTGGATAGGTGACGTGCAGTGCTGATAGTTGGGAGCAGTTCCACTAAGCGCGGACAGATGGCGTTGGGGCAGGCTTAGGACCTATCGGTCTGTAACGCCGGTGGTTATTATTATAAATAAAAGCAAAGCTTGTATATGGAAAATATTTTAATAACGAGCAATAGTGTGTATAAGCAGAGGTATTTTATAAAAAAATAATGCTTGCGTGACAAAGGGACCTCAGGCTTTTTACGATTGTTAGAACAGTCTCACATCTAACTTGCTTATTTATACTCCTTGAAGTTAGAGGTTAAAAATGACAAGCGTTTTAGTTAATCAGAAAATTACTTACGTCATTTTAGAAAAGAGAAATAATAAAAAGAGTTCCTTTCAAAGATTTAGCAAAAAAAAGTAAAGACTACTAAATTAGGCCCCTTGAAAAATGCCTTAATCCGTGGAAACTCCCCGGAAACCGGGAGTGAATGGTCATACTAGTACATAGTCTAAATAGATCTTGAAACATAGGTCTATGTTTACTACTATTAAGCTCAGTGGTATAGCGTTGGCGTAGCATTCGAGAAGTCCTGGGTTTGATCTCAGCGGCCGAACATCCAGACTGACATTTTCCAGGGATTTTCCTCAGCCATATCAGGTAAATGCCGGGATGGTACCTTCAACCTAGACCCTGGCATACACCTTCCCGAATCCTTTCTCCTCCCCAATCCCGGCCTGAGCCTAAGATGCCTAAAGGCCATAAATAAAATTCAAATTCAAAATATGTTTACTAGAAATCACGACGACTAAGGTGGGCAGGCCCTGTAGCTTGGATGGGGGGAAAACGAAGATTATATTTAATCCTGGTTGGAAGGCCGGATGGAAGGAGACCATTGGGAAGACCGAGACGTCGTTAGGAGGACAATATTAGAAGAGATCTTCGAGAAGTAGGGTTCGTGATGAAAACTGGCTTGATATTGTCCAGGATAGAATCCAATGGCGAACGTTTGTTACTGCGGCGATGAACTTGCGAGTTCCATAAGTCATTTAGTTAGTTAGTTAGTATTTATAATTATCTTGGAACTAACTTTTCTTACAAATAAAACGTGTGCTGAGTAGGGATAGCCAAACGCAACGCGAATATCCGGATCCATGTTTGGGATCTTCGGATCTCAATATCTGGGGCATGTCCACATCATTGTAATTAGTATTTTGCCCGTTTTTCCGGCTACCAAACGACGTCTTTTTTATAATCTTCATTTTGGAGTGTTGAGGGAGAGGGAAAGCCGAACTGGTAGCCGTGTTGGTTGGAGCGCAAAGCCAGCGGCTCCAAGGTCCGTGTTCGAATTCCGGCTGGGGCATAGATGAGAATTTTGACTAGCATCGCATTCATAACGGGGTCGAAGTCAAAGTAACTAAAAATGATCCATACAAAATAAAGCTCAGAAAGGGAGTGAAAGGAAAGCTCAGAGAGAGAGAGAGAGAGAGAGAAGAAATCGCTGAGTTTTACATGGAATGCAAACTAGTGTTTTGAAACCAGTATTGAAATGACAAAAGGAAAACAAATAATCAACAGCATCATTTTGTCTCTTTAAACCCTCTATCACCAACCAACTGTATCCACACCTGTTCCTACACTTTGCTCTATGACGTGATTATCAGTCACTACGCAATAAATATTGCTTTGTTAAAGGGATAGAACAAAAACATGTCTCCCCCATTTTTAGTGTGCAGGGATTTAAAAAAAAATACGAAACTCGTTTCCCCAGATTAATTTGATTTGAGAAATAAATCATGATTTGTTACAAAAAATAAAG
>JAGDQP010060973.1:0-12115 GCA_022664845.1 Lepisma saccharinum
TGTTTATTACGAAATATTGCAGAACATTTATTGGACTACAGTTTACAGTTTTCTTAAAAGTTATCTTCTGAAAAGTTAGCTTTTCTCCGTCTGATAGCACTCTAGTTGTTAATGGCAAAACAAGAGAGTACCAATTTCGAAATGTCAGATTAGAAGTTGAAACATGGAGTTCACAGATACCTATACCTTATTTCTTTCCTACGTTCTAAGAGAGAACTTGCTATTGGCTTGCTAAATTATATAAAATCATTTCAGAAATAAAATAAAATTAAAATAATTATTATTTCCAAATTAACGAAGTGTGGAATCTGAACTCAGAACTCAGTACATAATTTTCTAACAGGGGCTTATCAGTAACACTGGACAATATAACATGTCCAACATCTTTGAATAGTAAGGATCATTTTTTTCCTACCACCTGGCGAGTTAGAACTCGTTGTTCAATACAATTGGAATTAATTCAGTGTGATCAATGACTATTAGATATTTTGAAGTTACAAAGACAGAGATAGCTTAATATTGTCAGATATAAGGAGTTTCAATAATTCAGGAAAAGGAAACAGTAACAGTGCTTACACCAAATGTTGTGTTAGAAGTCGAATATTAAAGAAGTAACATATGTTAACAAACACTAATAGATAATTTATGTGTAAGATTTCCTAACGAAGAAGGGGTTTATTAGTTAAACTTTCTGTTCTGCATGAGGAATCAATCATAACCAAATAATGTTATGGAAAAATGTTCGGTTACCAGCTAGTGTTGTATTGGTTGGATATTTGATACCTGATCCACAGCAGTCATTATCAGACTTACTGAAGAGCAATAATCAAATTGTTTCCGAGGAGTTGCATCGGTTAGACGTATTGTGAATTTTCAAAGCACAAAACGAATGGAGATTTTTTATGTTATTACAGATGACCAGTGTTGGAAATAATATATATATATATATATATATATCTTATTAACTACATTGGTCTACCATTAGATAACTTTAGACATTGGTCTATACGGTAGAGACTCGCTATTTCCTGGCCATTGTTTAGTTACAGATAGAGTAATAAAAAAACTGAACAAGTCAAGAGGAAAGGAACCAGCTTAAGATCCGTTTTGCCATGCTCGTGCCATGCTAGGGGCAAAATAAAGTGCATTTGGGTATTGCGGGGTCCTACCGTTTCCTCTTACTGCCTTCATTCCACCAATTCTTCCATCATCATCATCATCATCATCCATGGCCTTGTTGTCTAAATGCCTGTAAGTATTCAAATTCAAATTAGTTTTAAGACCCATTGGTAATTAGGCCCTATTTGTAACATATTTTAAAATAATAGCCATATGATAATAAAAATTGTATTTTAGAGAGAGGGTTGGATGATAGAGTATCTATCAAACGAACTAATCCATAATTTGAATATACTTGTTATTGATGGGAAATTTGAAATCCTGGACTATGCCGTCCTAAGTTACGACCTTGAAATATCTCGACTGCAAGAATTACTTTCAAAATCTGAAACATATCATTGAATAAATGCTAATTAGTAATTGATACGCCGCCCTTCAAAATTTCAGTATTGATCTTGATTTGTTAGGTATATACAAAACATAAAAATAGGAGGGGTGAGTACCAATGTATCTTGGTAAGATGAGAGCCCCTAACTTATTACCAGAGAGGGAGAGAGACTTCTTTTATTTGCTTTCTAGAAGAACTGCAACGAATTTCATAAAAAAGGAGTACGTATAATGAAATAAAAGTTGCATAATGGAACAAATGCCAATTGTGTTCTTACAAAGTCTGTTTTTTTGGGTATAAATGGGCATATTTTGATTACATATATTAAAATTAATGAATAAATAGATCAGGAAATGTAATGCAGTATCACTAGAAGCCCCTTATGAAATGAATTCAGTGAAAACAAAAGCATAAACCGACTATATAAAAATAGAATTCAAATGATATAAAGACTGAAGTCCAGTGGTGGGGGGAGGTGCAAGTGCCCCCCTTGCCGACGACCTTGCTCGTATAGTGTCTTCCAGTTTCCCTCTATCTCCTGAATCTTCTGCGTCAGATATTGTTGCTTTTTGTTTCTCAACCCCCGTGTTTCGTTTCGTTTCGCGTTACTGTAATGGTTGATATTTGTTTCACTTTTATTGCTTAGCCATCGTTGCCTTACTTGTTTTCGTTCCTCATTAAGCTCCAAGACTTGTTTTTTTGCTGTTTCTTCTCGCCTTCGCTCCGCCTTTCACTATACTGCTAATTGCCTCCAACATTTTACTTACATCAATGTCATTATTAATGTCGTCTTTATTATTACTCGCGTCGACTAATTTCGAATTTATTTGAGGTTTCCAATTGGTAATCTGATTTTACGTTCGGATTATCTAATCGTTTAACTTCGAATATCAGTTGTTTTGATCCGTTATTTCTCTGTACACGATGCATAGCTTTTCCCCACTTTTGTGATCACTAACTAATGGTCGGTGTCATCTTCCGCTCCTCTGTAAAATCTAACGTCCATTGTGTTAGTATCCATCTATAAACTAATACGAGATCAATTTGGTTGAAAGTTTTGCTATTTGGAGATATCCATGTTTACTTGTGTATGTCTTTGTGTTCAAAGTACGTGCTCTTTACTAGTAGATTTTTTGAAATCGCGAATGTTATCAATATTTCTTCACTGATGTTGCTGATTTCGCGGAGGGTGTATTTACCTATAGTAGAACTATATTTTTCCTCCCTCCCTACCATAGCGTTGAGATCACCCAAGACAATGTTATGCTTCGGTAATCGGTCGAACATCTTAGGCTTATGAAGATATGTCTGCATTTACATCTTAGACTTATGAAGATATGTAAATGCAGACAAAAATAACACAAAAACATCCCTCATCTAACATAAAGTGGATTTATACATTCGTAGATACGTTAAAGAGACCTGCTGCATGATTTCAAGAGAACATTCAATAAAAAAAAACACACTGGCGTAACAGGCCTATAGGCTCTGAGTCTGACCCAACGCCATCTGTCCGTGTTTGGTGGAACTACTTCCACCAGAGCAACGGCTGTGTGGTCAGCACTGCGCGTTCCTAACCACGAACAGGCGTATCAGGGACTTACCAGACCGAGTGTGGCCGTCACGTCTTTATTCACGTGACTCCCCAGTTTGCCTCACGACGCTGGGTGGACGCCGAAAAGTGGTACTCCAGCTGCGAATTGAACCCGAGACCACGCAGACATGAGTACAACGCTCTAGCCACTAGACTGTGAAGCCCCTGAGAGAACATTCAATGAACACAGATAAAAAAACTAAATAAAGCTTGGTTTCCATTTTCGGATACTTTAGTTACAGGCAAGTACAAAAACCACACATCCAATAGATTTAGGGAATAGTCTAAACATGACATCTTTTTTCTCATGTCGTTCATTAAGCTTGCCTATTGAACATATCATTCTAACTTATATTTTGTTAATTTTCATCATAGTGGTCACACACATGGTGAATGATTTGGACTTTTGTTTATTTTGGACTTGGATGAGTGAGATTGAAAGTGCTTTTCTTTCAGAATTCTGTTTCTAAAGTTTTGTATTAGTCGTTTTGCATTGTTATATTCTATACTATGAGTAAAGCTGCACATTGTGGTAGGAACGCGAATGCTTTCAATACTAATATACAATCATTTTTTCTAGGTCTACATACACCATATGTAAGTCACTTTATATCATCTTTGAGTAAACAGACAATCTTTAACATATGATTTATTTTCAAGAAATCTCAATGCATAAAAGGATTGAAGTGGGTGTTACGTTGCTTCCTTTTTCACTGATACTAGCTAGTGTGTATCTAATCAAAAACATGCTAAAACTTTGTATGAATTATACACTTCGGTCCAAAAAAATACCACCACTTGAATTTTTTAAATATATTTCTTCAAACACTTCGAGATAAATCGTCTTTATTGTTGCAGAGGCATTAGTGTTAGTTATTTTACAAGAAAATAAACAATTAGGTGATTACTGTAGATTACAATTCCTATTATAGACATCCTTTCACATAGATAAATCTACAATGAATTGCATACCACGTGAACAAGAATATGAATTATATTCATTTTTAAGGCTTTTTGTCCCTTTATTTGCGCTGAGCAATTTGCTGTCAACAATGACATTGTAGGGCAAAATGTTTACAATAGAAATTAGTACAGATTAGCACTTTTATTTGTTTCTAGTGTGTTTCATTATTCGCGAAAGGCTCTGTAATCTGTTTACAAATGTGAGACCGCCATTTTCTCCCCTGCGGCCGATTGATTTCACTGTTACTTCTCTAATGAGTTCTCAACAGTTGTTGCTTTTCTTTATTTTTCGTAGCAATAGCAAGTGTGTTACCAAATTTAATATCACATCCGTTGTGTTTCTAAGTCATGGAGGAGAAACAAGTCATAACTGCAAGGAATCAGGTCAACATTTTGGCACTGAATACAGGAGGAATATCCAATAGCAAAATTAATAAACGACTTTGCATTGATTACAAAATAGTCAGAAATGTGTTAAAGTAATAAAACGAATTTGAGATGTCGGGTTCAATGTATTGTTCCGGTCACAGAAAAAACAGCCACCATATTGTGCAGGACAATGAAAATTATGGCAGAGCACGATAGGAAACTGAGTTCAAGGCACTTTGCTTCTAAGATAGTACAAGAATTGAGCAGAGCATTTCACACCAAAGCTAAGATTCCTTTTTGAACGGTACACAACGAAAAGAAAAACAGGCAAAGGTTCCCATCTGTCAAAGCACATTTAGTGCAGATAAAGGTTCGTTGATATGTATGAACGTTGGACAACTGGGGATTGGAAAAGTGTGGTATTCTCAGATCCAAAGGAATTCACTTTGTTTGGTAAAGATGGTGGTTTGAAACTGTGGATGAAACTACAAGAGAAGTCACAGAAGAACTGTGTTGTGAAAGCGCGGTTCAGAGAAAGTGTGGCTGTGTGGAGAGGAATATTTTCTAAACCGGAGGAATGAATTAAGATTTTCACAGAAAAAAATCGATAGATTAACATACTGTGAAATACTTAGAAACTTGGTTTTGCATACGTGTATGTACGATTTCAGTTTAAAGATGATATTGGCAGTTGTGAACGATGTAGGGTTTGTTGTACAGCAGTGTATATCAGGTCTGATCATAGAGCAGATATACTGGCATCCCAGTTCACCCGAAATGTATCCTATTAAAAATTTGTGGATGGTTATGGCTTCAAAGCTTTGTAAATATTGCTCTGCTATTAAACCAAGAGCAATGTACAAAATTGTCGATCTTTGATATCAAGAAATTCAGCTTAGTAGACTTAAGACATTTGTAGAAATAGTTTGAGGCCTCAAAAAGGCTAGAGGTGGATTTACAATATACTAAGCAAACTGATTTCAATGTGATATTAACTAAACTTAAATATAATAATGTATTCCAATGCAATACTCAGTTACTGCCTCCTTGTTATAATTTTAATTAGATTAGTTATCATTTTAATTGAAATTCGTCATAGCTTGTCGGTGGGGATATTCTATGAGCTAATTCGTATCAGCAACTATAATTTGGCAATTTTTTTGTTAGTGTTTTATTTCATTAACATGCCTTATGCATGCATTCAAGTTAGATGTTTAAGAACCTTAAGATAAACTAAAATTCTTACTAACTCGTCCCGCTAGAGTATAGTTTAAATGGTTTAAAGAATATTGTTTTCTTTTTAAATTATTGAAAAATAAATATAATGAAATTTAAAATATAAAGTATTTTTGTAAACTTGTTTAATTTGAAATTGTTCTTTTGCATCTCCACTACTTCAAAATTTTATTAAACTCCTGTTGCAAAATGCTGTCGATGGGGGTTAGCAATACTGCACATGCAATTTTCTGTCTCCCATCTCTCTGTTTTCTCTCTTACATAAACACTCGTTGACGCATGTAGAGGGGTTGTAGGGATTCAGGTGTAGTGGACAAAAGGTGTAGTATGAGTGTGAATCAAGAGCTAATTTACAGGGTTTTAATGGTACGTGGAATCCTCTAGATCCGGTGTTTGATTTGGCTTGATTAACGCGTGTTCAGGAACCAATACATCAAATGCACGATGGCGATGACGTCGACTGTCCACGAGGGGACGAACAGATCGGTGCCCATGATCTCATTTCGAAGTAAAACTCTTTTTAATCTCTAAATTTGGTTGCTGGATTCTCAGTTAGAAACTGTGAGATTAATTATTCTCTCTTCAATTAAGTGCTTGAATGGAAAAAAATGACATTTATTTATTGCTTCCTTGGAAATTTAAACGTACATTATTTATTTCTTTTAAAACACGAAGTAAAATGAAATGAATCAAGATGGTGCTAAACTGATTTTCGTGAGGAAAGACATATAATGCCTGGAAAACATGTAGAGCCGTTAACCGAACTAATTTATTTTTCATCCGTTATAATGCCATTATTCAATTAATTTCATAATCTCAAATAACGTAAAATTAAATAATGTATGTGTATTTGCGAAACAAGATCCATTAAAATATATCTCGGGACAACGTCTAATAGAACAGCAATAGCTAATTATAGGTATCGGCGGGGTGTCTTCAAACCCGTATAAGATATCAAAATCACATAGACGAGTGTCTATAAAGCGAAAAGGCAGTTTTCAACAAAGCAACTATGAGGACTATGAAGGTGCTTGAGGCATCATTCAAAAGGTCTTGGCGAGACGAGTTAAAACCCATATAGATCGCTGGATCAAAAGGTGCAGGTAATTTTAGCTCATTGTTGTTACTGTAGTATTTTTACTTAAAATGAGGGAGCCAAAATTTACTGTGCCCAGCGTGCTTTGAACCCCAAATCCGGGCCTTGTTCAAATTCGTCAACCCACAGAAACTCAAAACTATTAACAGTAGACGATTGAAAGAAAAATGTGTCATATTAAAATGCATATAATATACAAAATTGAATTATGGTCTTCGGAAAAAAACACTGACAAAGTAAACCTGAGTGACCATGTTGTAAATTATTAATCCGAAGTGGCTCCAAGTTTTAATTTATTGGAACTATAGCCCAATTCCAAACAACTTTCACATTAGCTATATTTCTATAATTTCTACCGCTTGGGAGCTAACTTAAGAGAGTTGAAACTACAATGATAATAAAATACATTATAAATGATATATAAAAATATATGTTATCAAAACGTGCTCTATGTGAAATTTGTTAAGAATTGGACAGTAGTTCCGACAAATTCAAATTTTACTCCAGTTCATAAGCTATAAGATTTTCAAGATGATCACTTACTTCCACTATAAAATGTATTTATGGTTTTCAGTCGTCTATGGCTGAGGTCTAGACTTATTTTGTGTATACCACTTCATATGGTGCGTATGCATATGCCTATGCTCATTGTTATTTGTTATTTAATTGTTTTTATCCATTTCTTTGTTATTGTGCCTCTGCTTTGATTTAAATGTGATATGAACTAAATTTCCAACACAATTAATCTGAAACAAAACCGGCCATTATCCTGTTGATCATTGCAAGATAAGAAATGAAAGACAAAAAATAGAACACAACTGTAAATTATCTCAATTGCATTGATAAGAAATTTTGCAATAACAATTGTATTTAGCCTATGGCATTGTTGTTTTTACGTTATGAATAATCGACTGTATGGAAGAACATTCTCTGCCCCTACCTCTGAAAATAATGAAATTACTGAAATAAAGGATATTCTGAAAAGCGTTCGTGCTTCTAATGAGGAAATATGTACAGAAGTTGACAAATAAGAAAAACAAAACTATTAGTGGTATAATGGGTAAATTTCTCAACATGGAAAGTGCACTTGAGGGCATCACGTGAACTATCTTGAAGATCAGGTTGACGATATTGAAAATCGTGCCTGGAGAAAGAATGTTGTCGTGTATGGCATTCCGGAAGAGAAACAGGAAAGTTGCGAACATGTGGAAGATAAACTGAAACAAGTGTTGAGTGATCGGTTGGGGATACACTTAAATGACCAATGTGTACAACGCTGCCATCGCTTAGAGAGAAAACATAATGGTAGGGAATGACTAATTATTTGTTATTTCCTATCATTTAAAACAAAAGCATACTACGGGACATGCAAATTTATATTGAACAAATAAAGTGCGCAACGAACGTCTGAAATTACATCAACATTTAGTAGAATTCAGAAAAAGAGGCAATTTCGCGTACGAACAATATACGTATTTGTATTGTGTATTATATCTGGACCCGCCAGGGCATCCAGCTTACAAGAAGGAAAATAAAACTCGATAGAAGAGCTGACACGCCCTGTATCCGATTCCAACAATGCACCGTCGAGTGTTCTATTTGTACTTTGCATCTTCCTGTTGCACTCTGTTTAACTCCGTTGTCAGATTTTGAACGGTAGAAGGCAGTACTGTAATAACAGTTGAATGCCTAATGGACGCAAGATACAAGTATGAATGTTAAAGTTCGTATGTCAATGAAATGATAATTGAATTTAATTGAATTTTTATTTAAGGTCTTTTGGCAACTTCGGTTAAGAAAGTAAATGTAAAACTTAGAAAGTTAATTAAAAATGTTATAATTATATTGCAACAGTTTTGAAAATATACTACAACTTATTGAATTTCTACAAAGGCAAATTGGAGGTTGGGAGTAGAATTTTTCATAATAAATTTTAACAGTAAAAAATTTAAAGTTGTAATTAAAAAATTGGAGGGGAGATCCCCTATTGAGGTGGCAGTACCCTAGGTGACATGTCAAATCAACGCACTTCTGTTGCGGTTTGTAAAATCTTAATGTAGTAAAATAAAAAAAATAAAAAATAAAATTCGTTATGCCAACCTCCACATAGAAACACATGAGGAGACGCGAAAGTAGATATTCTAGGACAGCAATTCAAACAGATAACTGCATTTGGTAGGTCTGGGTACGATAGCTATGGTCGATCATCGTCTCTGAGGGTTTCTCGTGTTTTCTTGTCATACCAGTCAAATGCCAGGATGGTACCTTGAAATTAGGCCACCTGTCCCTCACCTATCCCTGTAGATGTCTTAAGACTTTAAAAAAAACTTTGGTAAACTTTATTTTTATATGGGCCAGTTTAGTAACTTTGGACTTCGGCCCGTCACGATTTGCCTTTAGTTGTTAAGTGTTAAAATCCACACCCATGCCCCTGCCGGGACTCGAACCCGGGACCGTTGAGTCGATAGCCTACCGCCGCAGACCGCTCGACCACCCGGCCGGCTTAAGACTTTAAATAAATTTAAGTTAATTAGGAAGCAGGTCATGAACACATCTCTAGGGGTTTCCTAGCTGCTGTATAGATAACTCCTAAGCATAGCGCTAAAAATATCTCGTGAACCGCCTATGATGATTTGTACTAAGCATCTCTCTTTATTTTTTTTGGTAAGGGCTATGATAGCCGGTCGGTCCGATACAATATTGTATTCAGGTTGGGTAAATTTACTTTCGAAATAATAAATAATGTTTTTTTTTTTCATCTTAGGCCTTATACATGTAAAATAAATTACGTTAATGATACCATTGTGGACCATTTATCGTAACTCCTGAACATTTTTCCTTAGTTCCTTTCGTTGTTGTTTAAATTTCTCAAGTTAGGATAACAGGTTACTTTAATCTAGTTTCCGTAAATCTTGATTGCGCTAGGCTAGCGAAAGTTTAATTGAAGCTGGCTTACCAAAAAATGGATTTGTCCCTATGAAGAAAAAGCATGAGTGGGATTAATATTCATAGTACTCCGTTAGATTTTTTATTTTCAACGTTATCAAATTTAACGTTACCTGAAGAGAAGCTGATAGACTGTACACGAGCAGATGATTCATTTACTCCCAAAACACATACTTTCCTTCTCTTATGTATCTACATGCTATTTTTGGCATGAGGTTTAGATTAATTTGTAAATTTATCCACGCAGTTTTTCTCCCGTGTACAAAATCCAATAATACCGTTTCTCATTAGGTACGACAATGCTAAGAACGTGATACAACCTTCACATAACGAGAGTACGGTAATTTATTCAAGAGTGTACTCCATTATAATAGCTTCACGACCCTTATATTCTTAACTTTTTCATGCAATTTCATGTCTTTCAATTGCTGGCTTGAGACTCAATACGCTACGTTAAAGCAAGGTTAAGTTAGGTTGCATCAAATACAAAAAGTTAAAAGTACAAAGACCCTGAAGTGACTGCAATAGAGCAGCTCCGTGATAGGATACATTAACTGGTAACTAGGTTACATTACATTAACTATACATAACATTACACTATTTTAATTCATGTGTACGAAGTTACGCATGGGTAATTAACAAAGGTTAAGTTGCTTGCGTAAGGGATAAATGTAATATTATTATTTACGGTAAACTTTACTTTTGGGACCCCAAGTTCCGACAGCTATTGAGACATATGTACGCTCTCTACTAGTCATTCACTTCAAAATAATTTAAACAGATCCATAAAACCTAGTGACAACCAGCAATCCAAAAATTATGAAAAGCCATGTGTCATTATTTCTTTAAATACACACTCGAGTTTGTCAACAGATGACAAAGATAGCGCATGCGGAGCCATATGAATGGTGCCATTTTGTGCTATGAATTGCACGTATTTTTCCTACAAAATCACGGACTAACCGTCAAAAGAGCCAAGACAGGTTTGAGACAAGTAACGCGAGATATTTTATATAGATATTTCACGCGATGCACATTGTCTTTAACACTCCAACGTACTTTCCGCACTTTCACTCTCATTTCACACTTCAATGATTCGAAACTTTATTTTATTTTGCGTTTCAACTCTTCCACGGGCGTTAAAAACATTACATTTCTCTTGTAAATTTTAAACTTTTGTGGCCCTTAAAGTAAAATTTGCCAATTATTTCTAATAAAACTTATCTGAAATGAACCACTAATCACTGTAAGTCATAGCAACTGGTTTTCACAAACGAGCATTTATTAACGGAAAGTCATCGCACTATCATCACATACAATATTTGCATTACGGCTGAGAATAGGAATGATTAATGTAAAAACATATATCCCCCCCATATATATATATATACAGATGCTTATCAGAATAATGGAAACACCTGTAGTTGGCAACACGTCAGATGTATGGGTTGGCAGTGGTGTCGTGGCGACCGCAGCGCCGGACTGCTGGTGGTGGTGTGTTCGGTCGGTCTCCATACTACGTCAGGCGTCGTGGAACAGGAGTGTGCAGTGGCTGCAGCAGACGGAGGTAGTGTAAAATGGGAGACCTCTCAGAGTTTCAAAGAGGGCAAATTGTTGGTGCGCGGTTATGTGGAGTGAGTGTGACGGCAGTGGCTAGTGTGTTAGGTGTGTCGCCAAGGACAGTGTCGAAGCTGATGACGGCCTACACAACACACGGGAAAACCACATCGGGGAAGCGGAACAGTGGGCGGAAGAAAAGCATCAGTGACAGGGCACGCCGGGTATTAAAGCGCATTGTCACGCGGAACCGTCGTGCCACTGCGGCGCAAGTGACGGAGGAACTCAATCAGCACCTCCCCCAACCTGTTTCGACAATCACAGTCCGCCGCGAATTACATGACATGAACTTACGGGGTCGTGTTGCACGGGCCAAACCTCTCATCAGGGACCAGAACGCTTTAGCACGCCGCAAATGGTGCCGCGACCATGCAACTTGGACCGTTGACGACTGGAAACGTGTGGTATGGTCGGATGAGTCACCATTCACCCTATTCCAAACCACGGGCCGTGTTTATGTGTGGAGAACGCCCAAAGAAGCGTATGATCTGCAGTGTCTCCGCCCAACTGTGAAACATGGCGGCGGCACGGTGATGCTGTGGGCCGCAATATCATGGTTTTCATTGGGTCCTGTGGTCACACTTCGCGGACGCATCACTGCCAACGATTATGTCGCAATTTTAGGAGACCACTTGCATCCTATGGTCCGGATGTTGTTCCCGGACAATGACGCCATATTCCAGGATGATAATGCACCCATTCACACAGCTGGAGTTGTTGCAGCGTGGTTTGAGGAACATCGGGATGAAGTTCAACACCTCCCCTGGCCCGCCCAATCCCCAGATCT
>JAGDQP010060976.1:0-12115 GCA_022664845.1 Lepisma saccharinum
ATTATTATTATTATTATTATTATTATTATTATTATTATTATTATTATACGTAATCAAAATCCCTTGTATTACTGAAGATATGGTGGTAAAAGCTATATGAAAATTAAAGGTATCATCCAGTTTTGGATCAGAAAATATTCCAAATTATATTATTAAAGGTGGTAGCAATTATTTTGCCCCAGTCTTAGCGAATATTTTTAATCTTAAAAAACAAAAACAAAAAAAACTAGCATTTATCCAGACGAATGGGAAAAGGTTCTTATTACACCCATATTTAAGGGCAGAGATAAACACAACATGGATAATTATAGACCAGTATCTATTTTACATGGATTTACAAGAGTGTTTGACAGTATAATTACCGAGCATCTTCAATTTAACTGAAAACTAGCTTAGCATAAAACAATACGGATTCCTACCAGGGAACTTCACTATCTCGAAATTATATCATTCTACAGATATGATACAAGGGTATATGAACTCGAAAGCTCAGTGTGACGTTATATACATTGATATAGCAAAAAGTTTTTGATTCAGTTAACTACAGTATTTTACTAGACAAGTTAAGCAAGTTGGTGCTTTCTCCTAAATATGTGAATTGGATTTCAGACCATTTAAGCAATAGATCCTTTCAAGTTAAAGTACATAATGCTGTCTCTTCACATGGCTATATTTTAAATGGTATACCACAAAGCTCACCTTTAGGACCTTTACGATTCAATGTATATATAAACGATCTTTGCACAAGGGTATCTTTCTCTTTTCCTTTGTTGTATGATGACGACTTGACACTCATTCGAGAAATCAATGACCATCAAGATACAACAAAGCTTCAGCATTATATTAATTAAATTGTTGGTTGGTGTAACGAAAACAAAATGAAGGTAAATACCCTTAAAATCACTTTTGTATGCTACACTAATCGCACGAACTATATAGCTAGCAAATACATGGTACATAATAATCCTATTACGAAGACGGATACTTTAAAAGATTTGAGTGTAGTCTTTGATGAAAAACTAAAATTTAATAAATATATTGAAAGAATCGTAAGTGAGGCTAGAACGTTGATTGGATTTATATTCTATCAATGAAGTTATAAAGAAGACAGAGTTTTAAAATTTGATATAAAACTTTTGTTACGCCTAAACTGGAATACACAGGAATTATCTGGAGTCGTCTCAGCAAAACTGCTATTAATAAACCAGAATAAACGTTGTCATAAGCTCACACGGAACTATTACTCACATAATTATGAATATTGGTGTAGTGATTTCAATCTTAATTCCTTGCATGTACGAAGGCAAGTCATAGCTAAGCAATATGTTGAAGATCTTATCAACTGCAAAGTAAATAGCAGATTCTTACAGGAAAGCATTTCTGTTCAAATTCCAACACACTCTGACATCATCTGTTAGGAGGTACCAGGAAATCCAAGGGTGGTCTATTAAGAGAGCTATTGATAAATTACAACAAATTAACGTAACAACTTAAATTTTATTGTATATGATTTAATTATTAATAATATCAGTATTCCTTTATCTGTTTTAATTATATTATGAAGCAATTTTATTGTTTATTTTACTGTGTCCAATATGCTCAAGCCATGAATTGGGTTCCTTGAAGACTTATTGTGCTTTCATGTATTTAATCTGACTAAAAATTTTATTGTGCAAGGGCTTAGTATTTAATGACATCAATATTCTATTATCTGTTTTAATTATGTGACGTAATAATTTTATTGTTGATTTTACTCTGTTCAACTATGAAGACATTGCACTGATGTAAACATAATGTTGACCATATTCAATGTAGATTTATTGTTATTCTACGTACCTACTCCTGACAAAGTGTTGTATTGGCTTTGTAAGCTGTTCCCGCACTTTAATAAATTATTATTATTATTATGATTTGCCAATGAGGGGTTGTTTAGCTATGTGCATAGATTCTGAAAAGATTTACCGAAACTTGTTGTAGGGTAAGGAAAGGTTATTTCGTGATAATTCTTACAAGACCTGTCACCGAAAAGTCCGTTTCCTTTCGAAGCTACCACGAGACCATCATGATATGCCATCTATATTCAATCCAATATCTGTGCCATGTCCTGCTCTCTAACAAATATCAGTCATTGGCAGAAATCTAACAGGAACTTTCTATTGTAATTTACGGGTACGTTAATATTAGGTTAAAATCCATGGAAAGTGTTTTAATTTTTATTTTCTGTTCCCCTGTTTCCTTGGCCAGTTAGTTCACCTGACATCTCGCCGATTAAACACGTCTGGTCCATAACTACACAACGCCTCTCACGCCAGCGACCTCCCACTTCTACGGTTGATAAGCTGTGGCATCGTCTCAAAGACGCTTGGCGTACCATACCCCAGGAGAACATCTAAGAATTCATCATCTCTATGCCTCGCCATGTTGCAGCCGTTCTGAACATCCATGGTGAGCTCACAAGCAGTTCTGTTCCGCTGTCGTCACATTGTTAAGCAGAGCGGTAAGTTTAATAATGTGCTACTTGTACTTTACAGTATCTATCTGCCAAATTTGGGGCTGCTATCTTCTCTCCTTCTTGGTGTTGCATTTCTAATGGCGAGCAGTGTACAGGGTGTCGCAAAACACCGATGAAAACCACCCCACGAGATTCCTGACAGGAAAATGAAGAAACAAGTATTGACCATTGAAGGTGTACAAATACTTTGTTTCGGCGCTATAGGCTAGTAAAAGTGTGGAAAAATATACTTTGGAGCTTGATATTTCTAATACCATTAACAGTAGAACTGAGGTAGCAGGCTACCCTCAAAGACTTCAAACCTGCTCTATCAAAAATGTATGTTCCAAAACTCTCCAATCTCACATACCAATTTTAACCTGAGTCGATACTGGATCAAGCTTAATTTCACAAGTGTGCCAATTTATTCCAAGCGTAGTGAATCAAGCCAAGGTTGAATTATACAGCCTAGTTTACAAGAATCCAGGGTTGGAATGTTTAAAAGAAAATGTTTTAAGCAGAAACGATTGTTTTAAACATTTTGTTTAAAACATTTTGAACATTTGTTTTAAATTGTGTTTTTTTTCCTAAGCCGTGTTTAAAACATGCTAATTAAATTTGTCTTCTTCGAAAGTATCATATTATTCTTAGGAGTACGAAAGGGTGTGTTTTTACCAGTAAAACGTATGCATTTGTCCCGAGTGAAAGCTAGTTTCCAAAATAATCAGTATTATTGACAAATCTACACGTGTGCATTGATTTACACTAAATTTGACATACATGTGCATTAGGTACTGGGACAGGTCATACAGGCACTGCAGGCACCGTAGTTGGTCAGTATTGCCAACTAATTTCAGAAAATTAAATGTTTAATTGCTTCCATGTCGTTGAACGTATTAGTACCAGACTTCGTGCTTACGTGCTGGGACGCGTCATAGAGTTACTTCAGGTCCCACAGCTGACATTATTGCCATTAATTTTAAAAATTAACTATTTACTACTTCCGTTCAATTCGACGTATCCGCAACAAGCTTTGAGTATACATATTCGACACAATCGGAACATACTGTGGTTGTTTCGTATATCTAAGCACCAAAGTGTCAGTGTTGCCACTCTATTTTAAAGTTCAATTTTTCAAATGGTCCCCATACGGTTGCGTTCTGATAGATATTCGTATACTTTCAAAAAAGCGCGTGGGGAAACGCGGGACGTACCAACGTTATGATATGCTTTGAAATAATACTTCTCAAAGCCCTATCGCAACAGGCTCATTAGAAGAAACCTGCATGTAGCTGCCTGTTTATAAGAGTATTCATTATGCATTTATACAACTCTTTTGAAATATGCATATAACATAAAATATTTTGGGGGTCACTGTCTCTATCTGTATATATTTTCATAGCATATGGGGCGAGGCTTGGAGCCCGTAGCATAGTAGAGCAATGCCACCGAGCTTTTATAGTGACACACAATGAACTAGTAAACGCAGACATATATCTCTGCCCCTGAATAGAAGCAGGTAATTTCCCGGGATTTTGAGCTAAGGATAATTGATTTTTGCGGACGGTAATTATGATCAAAAGTAGATATCTTCCATGAATAATAACGTAAGTAGAAATTAACATATTCTATATAAGGGATGAGAGCATATTTCAATAAGTATTCATAATCTTTCAGTTTACAGTAAAGATGTCTTCGAAGTTGTATTTATCTCTAGGAACTTAGATTCCTATAATTCAGAATATTTATTCAGTTCCCTGGAAGTTTATCAGTATTTTAACACAAACGATACCAAATAACTTCAGTCCATATGTTCTTAGTTCCCTTATATTTGTCAGGGTGAAGATAAAGGAAGTATAGCAATGTGGCTGTGAATGCATAAATAATTCCATCATTCCATCATCAATTGAACGAGAGAACATTTCAAGAAGTGTAATTCAAATCCCAGCCAGGACAGGACACTGGAGAATTTTCCTTCATTGTTCCCATGGCTGGCGCTCTGAGACATACTCATCCTCCTATCAAATTGAGTACCACAGTGTCCTTGATATTCCTGGACCCTTTGGGAGGTAAAGGCAGTCGAGCGTGGGACTGACCACCCCACCTCACTTCGTGCCGTTTGTCGAGAATATGTGGATCGCTACCTCTACATTCCGCATGCGCAGTTCACGGCGCGTGAGCATATCACAGGGGACACGTTTTATATAATGAATGGCTTTGTCATTGAGTTTTAATAAATAGCTAATATCATCAAATTTAGTAAAATAGAACCTACAGTTTCTAGTAAATGTTTATGAATAGACCAGAAGTGCGATTGAAATATTGCAGATGGAGTACCTATCAAAATCCTACTATTTTTTTTTATTTTTAGGAAAAATTTTAAAACGTTTTCAACACTGTTTTTATATAGTCTATAAAAAACGTGTTTGAAACAAAAAAGACATAAAAGCACGTTTTAAACATATGTTGTTGTTTTTTCCAACCCTGCAAGAATCCAGAGTGAAAAGCCTTAACAATCAGGTTTCAAGAGGGATTCAAGCCTTCAACTTGTCATATTAAGGTTACTTCAGGGCCGTGTCGTGCTTCAAGCCAGATTGTTTTGCTCTTATGACCACGGTTGCGTCATCAACAGTAAGATAAATTTACTGTTTCAATAAACAGAATTTTGTATATTTTTACAGTAGGTTCATAAAGAAACGTGATCTTCGTTACATCATGTCTTTATTCGTCTTATTATCTCGTCTTTCGTACAGCTGAAAATTTTCACACTTGTCTGCGGTAGGATTTGAACCCGGAACCCTAAGAGTAGAAGTTCGTTGCCTTAACCATTCAATTTCCTTTTTTTTTTAACTTGGTTCGTCCTGACCGGGATTTACTTGCTCAACTTGTTATACCTTTTTAAAATTTTGTGGAACTAATTCTGTCCTAAATCTAAGTTAAAATCACACACACAAACATCCATGCCCGAGACGAGATTAGAACCCACGATCTTGTAGTCGAAAGATAAGCGCGTTAAACCACTCGACTACACTGATCGGCTATTACTGAACCACGTGCTATTTTGTCATTGCACAGATAGTTTCACGATCGGAACGCCCTAGCTAAAGCACCTGGCAAGTCTAAAGACTGAATAAACACGTGTAACTGTCTTCACAGCCAATGAATCGGAGAGGTGCGATAACGTATTATATATAATAGTTAGTACTGTTTCGGAATGCTTCCATTGCGTATATGTTTTTAAACAAAACAAAAAGAGAAAAGAAACCTTACCGGGAATCGAATCTGAGTCGCATGTTCACTTATCCGATGCTCTAACCATTACGCTACGGCAATTCCTTCGCTGTTCTTCCCTACCGTTGTTTATGCTTTAAGAAGTGCAGCACAACGCAACTGAATCCCTGAGTCATGTAGTAACGGGACGGGACTGCAGCGCACTAATACCACAGCGACAGTGCAACGAAACAAAGTTCAAACAGTTTAAGTTTAATAGGTTTCCTCGCACAGCTGTTTGTTCCAACGAGATTGAATTAAACTACACATAACAACCAGCAGAAATGTTGTTCCAAAAAGTTATTGTCATGCTTGTTTGTGAAGTACAACACGATATTAAGTTTGACACGGTGAAAGCAAGTGACTGCAACCTTGATACAAGTTGGCATGCTATCTAGGATGCATGCGTAAAGGATTCCCCAACGGAAGTGATGGGATTCGCAGACATTCTCTGAAGTAGTCGAAATAAGTACAAATAAGACGACGTTCCATACAAGTACAGACGACTCAAGAACAAAATACGCTATTAGAAAAATAGGTAACTCAACATTTGGAGGAATATCTTTTGTTGGGGAGCTTTAAATTAATTTTAGCCATTTTTACTTATTTTTCAGAATATTTTTTTTTGGTAACTTCTTCTAATTACGTGTTGGCAACACTTAAACTTAACTTCCACAACCCAAGGAACAAACATTATTAGTTTCAAATTTTCCAGGTATATTCTGACAAATAGCACCCACACGCATAGATACGAACTTTGAAATAAAGAACTCACACGACTACAAATATACACATGGGATGACAAATAAGTTTATTTTTTTCTTTTCTCATTTTATTTATGATTAAAGCTTTTGTTTCTTCCTTTCAGTGTAAAAGAAAAAAAGAAATTTTCTTATGTTCTTGGCAGTAATGAAGTTCCTTCTTGGAAAACCCTTTAATTAGGAACGTGGAACGAAGCATAAATCCTTCTCTACGATCCATCCATGATCCAATAAGGAAGATATAATATCTGAAGAATCATCAGGTAATTACCTCAAAGCTATTTCTGTTCAAGAGAGTTAAATTTGTTTGTTATGTCGTTAGTTTCCTAGCAACAGCGCTACCTGCAGGCAGAACAACTACCTATCTTCATCTTCGTCTTCTGTCTAACCATAGTTTCGTTTGGTGACATGTAATTCTGACTAATTCTCATTTCGATCAATGATTTACCAATTGAGGTCTCGGCGGTACACCATGTCGGTGTCAGAAGCGGAATTTTGCAGAGGAACAAGTATTTGTAAAGCCGGCAAATACAACAGTTGCTTTACCTATCGGCCTCAAGCCCGATAGCAGAGTATACGTAAGGCCCCTTTTTTCTTGCAGAACATTGGAGATAACTTTTAATTAATATAACGAAATTTTTTCCCCCCAACATTTATAAATTGCAAACACTATGCCACACAGCTGTCATTTGTTTTTCGCCATTTGTGTGTATTACCTGCCGAAGTACGGTACTTGATATACATAATTTGTGTGTGCAAAAACAAAATTATAGGTGCTTTCGTGAACAAATGACAGGGGAGCCCGAGCAAGATAGAACGTAGAGATCAAGTAGATTGAATACAGAGTACGGGAAACGCCTTTTCTTTTATAAACTGATACATATATTGAAAGCAAATGGCTATTAATGGATAATGGACAGGATGCGATACATGCTCGAGGGTATGACGACAATGACCGCCATCTTGAAAGCGGCCATCTTGACTATGCTTCAAAATTTTTAAATAGTAAGTGGGTCATGTGATATATCAGTCTGTGCTAAAATGTTCCAAGCAACCCAATGACGAAGTCAATTTTGGCGTAACTCTAATCCTGTACAACAAAATGACACGTGAAATTGACCTGAAGAATGTGTGAGCCGAATGGCGAAAAAATTTTTTTTGTTGAAACAGTTGAAGGAACGAAAAGCCAACGACTACATAAAGAGGTCCTTTTATGTTGGAAAATATTATCCTCATGTCCGGAACATGAAGTGCACTATAAAGTTTTAAATATAATAACGGAAGGCGAAGTCCCAATTTCGAGAAGGCGTAATGCTACGTGAAAAATGACCTTCTCCAGGTCAATTCCACTTGTCATTTTGTCGTAGAGGATTAGAGTTATGTCAAAATTGACTTCGTCATTGGGTTTCTTGGGACATTCCAGCACAGAGTGATATATCGCATGACCCACTTACTATTCTAAAAATTTCAAGCATAGTCAAGATGGCGCCCATTGTCGTTGTACCCACCTGCTTTCCAGTATCCATTAATAGCCACTTGCTTTCAGTATATGTAACAGTTTATAAAAGAAAAGGCGTTTTCCGTTCTCTGTATTCAATCTACTTGATCTCTACGTTCTATCTTTCTCGGCCTCCCCTGTCGTTATTTGTTGACGAAAGCACCTATAATTTTGGCTGTGAAAGCTTACCTAGACACTGTAGCTACCTAGGGATTTTCATCAAAATCGGACTCTGACACCTGGCGGGTGTTCCTTGTGAGAGATTGTAAGCTTTTGGGAAGAAGAGAACCAAGAACAAGAGAGAGACTGTCTACGTTCATCTTGAGTCAAATTTGGCAACTTCAAGCCAACTGAATACAATCAATTTGAAACTTGAAACAAGCTTGTTACATCAATCGTAACTACACAAGCGAAAATCAACTGAAAGTTACTCTTGTTATAAGCTTGCCACGTATGTGGAAATAGTGTTCTGCCAAAATCGGGAGGTCCTTTACGGCACGTTAAGCCCCCTTCTTTCATCCAGAACTTATGCTTTTTTGTCTTCATGCACGATTTCTCTTTCTTAATACTATCAAAAAGTTGTATTTGTCTTCTTCCTCTTGTTTCATCAACCACATCTTGAACTGGATTCTTCAGTATGTAAATCCTGTGTCAACAACTTCCTAACAACTTAATTTTCTTCTGCATTGTCTGAATTTCCATTCAACTCTCAACTATTCTCATCAGCAATTTTGCATTATGCTTCTTCCGTGTTCAGCTGAGTTCTTTCGTTCTCCTCTATTGTCCACATTAAGAATGCTTCTAATATTCTTTCATCACTCGTTCCTATAGTCCACATTTCGGCTTCATACAGCACCATAATCCACACAAAAACATTTAATTCATATTTTTCTCAACTCATTTTATTCATCGTTTCACCCAAGAGATTCTTCTCAACGTGTCACTCTTTTCCATTCCTATTCTCACTTTAATTTCTGTTTTCATACTTCATATCTACATTTGTAATACTTCATACATACTTGAAGCTAGGTTCTTATTCTTCTTTTATCTTCCATTTTTCATGTTAGCTGTGGTTTCAATTCTTCCAATCATTATTCCTTTCAATTTTCTTTCGATTAATCTTTATTCCATGTTCTTCGCAGCTTTCGTTTAGCTGTTTTAACTTCTTGTTAAGTGAGGTTTCATTCTGTGCCACTAGATCCATTTTCATCTGCAAATCTACTGATAACTCGACTCCATTAGCACTTGAAGGAACTTCTTGAGAATCAGGACACTTTAGTTCACACCATCTGGTGAGGAATAGCGATCGTTACTGTGTCGTCACAGCAGAATCGTGAAGTCGAAACGGATATTCTATCTGTTGATTGTTTCTTGAAAGAATAGCAACATTTGCGGCAAGCAGATCAACACGAGATGTAAAAGAATGTGCAAAGCAAGTGTTGCACTGATTTGGAAAACAGCTACAAAACATTTGCTTTTAACAATATACATTAACACGATCAGTACGTGCAGATTTCATACGTCCCAAACTAGAGAAGATGTTCTGTTGTGACATTTGAGTTCCTTATTCATCATCAAATTTCGAATGTGGAGTTTCAATGAAGTGATTAAAGCACATCGGAACGAAACAGTGTGCACTCTTGACAATTCACTTTCACTTGTACCTTCTCTATGTGCTGCAAGTCAAGTTTCCCAACTGTTGGAACTATCATACGCACGTGCAATTTCTTCTGCAACGTCACAATCATTATTCCTGTCCAATCTGTCTGTATGGTTTTCTGTTAAGTCTACATTTTTTACACTATAATGTAATGTAACATGCATGCAAACGGATCATCCTCCACTCCAGTTACATTTTCACAGTCAGGTCTACATATTCGTCGTAATTGGCTTCAGTCCACTCATATCTGCCGTTACATTGGCCTACCGGACACCGCACAGTTCTAGCTCGGAAGCAGGGAAACTAGTACGCTGACCTTCAGATGGCGTTAGCGGACGCACACGTTTTTTTGACAAGTGACTTCCATAGGAGTTAGAACAGGCATAACATTCTACTTTAAACACGTTCCCAGTCGGTTTTAGCCTTCCTTTGTTAGTAACTGTGTTTTCTTTACAGTATGTGGGACTACATTAGTAATCAACCCCTGATGTAATAATACGAGCAATCCCAGCGGCGCGAAATCTTTGTGGACTGAACTGGTATCGAACCAAGAATCCCTGTGTGGGGAGACGCCTCTATACTATGTTAGATAGGGTAAGTGTAACTTTTTCATTCTCTCATTTCCTGCTAGACATAGAAAGGCCAGAATTCGATGGAAATGCCTGAGCATCCCTCCAGAAGTAAAAGCCGTACTTCGGTATATAGAAGTTTCTTCAGCAATCAAGCGTCTGTAAGCATCATTCTATACTTCACATAGCAACTTTCTCATCCCGCATGTGTACGTTGAACTGAAATGGGTCATGATACTCATCACCGCGCTAGAACTATCTACCTGTTGGAACTGTTTTGCAGAAAACATTCTATTCCACTGAAAAGTCAGGCAACAAGCAATAGCTTTTGGTGTAAATAACCAAAAGGAAGAGAAACTTTTCTGAAATTGTATCTTTTTAATAGATTATTTCTGAACACAATTGAACGATTACTACTTCTTGTGTTGTGCTACTCTCTAACGAAAGGGATTCAATCTTACGACTTAAATGATTACAAAACTATGTTACTTCTGTAACAACTATTGCAACGACTAGAATAAGGGCACTCAATGTCATATTCCGTGATTTGTAAAGCCTAACTTAATGATTGTCAGACAACCTTATTACAAGGGATTTCATCAAACTTTCTAACGTTTCTGTGCAATTACGTTTTCTTTTGTTTTTTTAAGTTTCAAATAAAGATTATTACTGTTTTCCAAATCGTCTTTTTACGTTTCAAAGTGCCAAAGACTGACGCAAGCCCACCTAATCTAATTATCATCATCATTTGGTAACGCTGGCTTACAAGAGCTACACTAGAAAAGTATTTGCCAAATCGAGTTATGCGTTTTATTACATCCAAGTCAATTTGTCAAGCTTAATAAGTCTTCGAAGTTGACTGTACCAGACATAATTTGCTGCTACGCAATGAATATAACTAGCATCGATCGATTAGGTTACTTGAGTTATATGGAACAAAGCCCTTTCTATATATAAGCTTACTCGTTAGTACCATCAAGAAAGTTGTACACCATATAAAATCTTTATTACAGTACTCAACTGTAGATTACCGAAGGATACAACTAAGAATTTGATCACCCATTAGACAACTAAGATGCTTCAATCTATGACTTCCTACCTAGTGAGCTATACCCAGTGTTATTCTCTTCTCAGGAGTCTTTATAAACGTGTACTAACACATCAGAGTATGAAGCAACCACAAATAACTTCTCATTGAATATATGACTATCGCTCTCTTATTAAAATATCAGAAGATTTTATCGATCTCAGGTTACCTCTTGAGTGAAACGATCGTACTAATTTCACCTAACAAATCTCACTTTGGGTCAGTTCTACAATCGACCGCTAAACTTCTAGTAAGCGCTAAGTTAAGGCCAACTCTCATTTTGCGTACTCTCATTGGCCAAAATTAGACTTGGCCTCAACTTAACGCTGACTAGAAGTTTAGCGGTCGATTGTAGAACTGACCCTTAATGCCTGTTATTTTACATTATGTACAACACACTTGTCTATTAAAATGTTAACAGCTTCTTTCCTGAGTAGTTTAACAAAATATATCAATATTTCCCTAAAGAGTAACGACACGAGATATTTTCAAATATTTACAAACTTTATCTGCGTAAAAATCGTCAACTTTTACGCTACCAGTTATTTGCAAACTTTTCCTACACATTTATAGATTTAAACATAACGAAACTTGGCTTTTTTTTTCAACATTCAGATTTATGTGCTGCTTTCGTTCTAATTATATCGATAAAAGAGTTAATTGTTGTAAAACACGTAAAACATATAGAACAAAATTTCAAATTGACAAAAACAATTAACAAAATTACCATCAATGTAATTATTATCAGCATCATGGCCCATAACATATATGCCCCCAAT
>JAGDQP010060977.1:0-12115 GCA_022664845.1 Lepisma saccharinum
ATACCCATTTTAAGGAAGAAAAGTCATATTTCTAGGTTAAAGTGAAAGATTGAAACTGATACAAATGAAGAAGTTGGGTTTATAGTACCTGCTATTAAACTCTAGTTCTGACTATTCTGACGATGGAAATCATGGATATTTATTATGAAATAACCATAAACAATAAACAAACTGTGCCTTAATATATTTACTATTCCGTTGCAATTATCACTGATCCTTTACGTTAAAGGTTATTTAACCATGAGGCTAAAAAAGTTTAAGAAAAAAAAATATTGTAATTATTCAAGCGTTGATTTAATACGTACATAAAATAGAACTATAGATTGATGAAGAAAGGAATACAGGAAGTAGTTTCTCAGCATTAATAAATATGAGAACGCAGCCCTCTATTCGACAAATCGACATTGCAATTTTGAGAAATAGCTAATTTTGAATGAAAATCGAATTAAAAGATGGCAGAGTATGAAAAATAGTTAGATTAAGCCCCAAATATGCGTTTGAGTAATTGAAAATAGAAAGAGGATTATGGAAACAAATCAGATGATTAAAATGTATCACCAACGTTCTTTTGCCAAACTAAAATGAATGGCATGGTTAAATTAGTTCAACATATTCCGTACTAAGTTTGGAATCCTTTCAAACCAGTCTACCATCCCTAAGACATAACCAGGAAAGAAGATAATGATACTATTCACATATATATATAGAATCAATGCGAAACAACTTGATTCCATTGTGCTGGATTGAACTTTCTTTCACAGGAAGAGTGAGAAAAATTGTATGACCAAAATAGAGGGTCAAACATTGCTCGTATCTACAATTTTTGACACATTACGTTGTTGTTTTTAAATTATTAAATGGAAATAAAACGGCGGATTTTCCTTTCCAACAGCTTACATAATGTGACATAGACAGCTAACAATGTGACAAAACTTGTAGATACGAAGTAGCAATGTTTTATCCTCGATACACAAATAAGAGGGATATATAAAATCTAAATATTAGTGAGTTCATTAACAAAGCTATAAACGCTATTGTAAGAAATAATAATCCTTAAATTCTTAACTCAGCGTTGATACTCACGTTAAAATGTACTTTATAATCTGGTACGTTAATTTTAAAATATTGTAAAAACGAAAATAACTATTCCTTGTGGAGAAAATTCCACCGATTACTATTATCGTTCAGCTTCACTCTAAGTCAAATTTTCATTCCAAAATCTAGGGGCCCTTTTTGAAAAATGTTTAAGTAACACTTTAAAAAATCTTCTGAATATAAGTGAGAAATAAACCGCCCTAAGCTCGCAAAGGCAAGATTTTTAAGATAATAGATATTACTTTAAATATGATTAATTTCGCATTAACGGTTTAATTTTTCAGTTTGGGAAAAGAGGGCAAATGCGGATATTGTAAGGCTTTTGACCACTGCTTTGACTATCTAACTGGAAAAACTAAAAGAAATATACAATTTGAAATATCGTACTTACCTGTAGTTTCGTTAGCAGAGCTTGATAGTGAGTGAATTCACGAAATAGGAGGTAGTAGAAAGGAAGTTGAAAGGCAATTAATAGTTTAAAATATACAAGATTTGAATTCTCTACATTCTTTCTTAACATGTTGTTCACGCTTATGTCAATTTCTTTAAAGCTGTGCCTCGTGTTATTAGAGAATTCCTCGAGCTAGTAACTTTATCGTATCCTAGCTTAATCTAACCTAATATCTTTTTGTCATTTAAAAGAATATAGTTGTAATGCTTTAAATAACAAAAGATAATCATGTAACACATTATTTACAGTAAAATCATTGAATATATTAAACATTGCCCAGTTTTCAACTACTTTTCTCAACTATATTCTCTTCCTCTACTGTTATAACTACCAATTAATCGAAATTATACAGTATAAAAGACGTCTTAAAATTGTGAAAAAAGTTCTTATCTGTGCGCTGAGAAACCATTTTCTTAGAAATGTGATATCAGTGTTCTCATTTAACTGAAAATGAGAACCACCTGTTTTGATTTCCAAAGCAATTAGTTTTCATTTTAAGACTATCTCATTTCTAAGAAAATTGCTTCTCCGTACAGATAAGAACTTTTTAGTCAAGCTGAAGAAATCTTTTATACTGAGTACAAAGGCTTAATATTAGTCAATCGATTTGAAAGAAGTAGAACACTTTTCAGAAATAATTTGAGAAAATCATCTGAAGAAAAGACTTCTTAATGCAAAGCATATTTACACTTCTAAAATTTTGGGATTGATGATTTAAAACAAAACGAAGAACGTTTTGCTTAATGGAATAAGAACGTAGTATTAAGTCAACTATCATATTTGATATATCCACTTTAAAACCAATTAAGTACAGAATGTGTTCAAGCAATCGGGCGTTAAATTAAAAGGGAAGATAAAGATTTAGTTAAATATTGCTCGTTTAACGTATAAAAGACACTGTAATTCGTAGAGAAACTAAAAATATATGATCGTGCTCGCCTTACTTTCTATATACACTGAAATGTCAAAAGTCATGGGATACCTAAATAATAAAGTACGGTACACCACTCGAGCACGAAGAAGTGCAGCAACTCGACGTGGCAGGGACGCGACAAGTCGCGGGTAGTCCGCTGGAGAAATGTGCAGCCATGCAGTCTCGATTGCCATCCATAATTCGGTGGTGGTTGCAGGTGAAGGATCCAGGGCACGAATACCCCGTTAGATGATATCCTACATGTGCTCGATAGCGTTCATGACCGGCGATCTAGGGGGCCATAACATGCGTAGCAAGTTGCCAGAATGTTCCTCAAACTAGTCGCGCACCATTATGGCCCGGTGACGTGCCACATTGTCATCCTGGAAAATCCCATTTTTGGCAGGTTGCACAAAGGACATAAAGGGCTCACGATTTTCACCAAGCAGCTGATCATAGCGTTGACCGGTCAATGTCAGTTTGAAGCGGAACAAAGAACTCAAAGCATACCATGTAAACACGCCCCACACCATGGTGGAGCCACCACTAGCTTACACAATGCCTTGTTGATAACTTGAGTCTATGACTTCCTCATGGGGTCTGCGCCACATCCGGACCCTATCATCCGCGCATGCCAATTGGAAACATGACCTCGCTACATTTTTCCAGTTCTCAAAGGCTTAATCCATGTGTTTCAGAGCCCGTGTGAGTCGCCGCCGCCGATGGGCAGCGATTAGTAGCGGCACACATATGTTTTCGGCTGCGATACCCCATGGAGACCAAATTGCGCTGCATTGACCTCTGAGATACGTTCTGGGACTTCCTGCATACATTCTTGCTGTCAGATCACGCACTGTTTCTTGTCTGTTTTCCCGGACGGCCACTGCGTTGTCACTGATGGGTGGTAATGCCTCCAATGCGGTACTGCACCAACTATCATCCCGCGCTCAAACGCCGATAATTCTCATCGGATTGCCATTACCACGGTACACGACGTTTCACTGCACTCACAGAATTCCAACTGACTACACTGCAATTGATTCGCGCCGTTCGATTGGTTTGCCGCGATGTTACCGCGTCGTCAACTAGTTCTCTCGCGCTATCCCGTGACTTTTGGCACTTCAGTGTACTTAAAATCAAATTAGCAATATTTTACGGGAATTCTTTCAACGTTGTTCATATACTTATGTAAAAAAATATGTCGTATTCTCTCACGCAAGAAATGCGTAAAATGCAATATCATCATAATTGTTCAGAAGTAAGATCATTGATGTGAATTATTAACATTATAAATGATCGTCAAGAATGTTGGAAGATGAAATATATTGGAGGAGCTTGTATTTTCCCCTCACATTTAAACCAGGGGATAATGGATTTGTAGTATAATTACCAGTAAGGAATATACATTTATTTCGTGGCTAGGTAGATAGAAAGAGCGGGGACTATACAAACAGATATTGGAATGAAAGTAGAAATATTATTTAAAAAAAAATCAAAATGAAGTGCCTTGGATATATATATATATATATATATACAGTATATATTTTATGTACGAGTATGAATATATATGTTCAGAGTACGCATGCGTATCACGGTAATAAAATAAGGACGAACAAGGTAACAAATACAAGATGTTGCTGGAGATGTTAAAATACAAAATTATAAGTTCATGAAGAGTAAATACTTCATAAATTTGGAAGTAAGTAAATTCAATGTTTCATTGCTGCGTGTTGGTCTTTGGCTCAACTGAATAAAACAACATAGTTTTGTTGATATTAACAAAATATTTACTGAAATTATAAATAAAAGTTAATAATTATGAATGTGAGTAACAGATTGTAAAGAAACTAAATTGATATTTAACTTGCAGTCATAGGGATAAGTTTTGAAAGTTCAAGAATTAAGCTCATGAAACATCACTGTATGTGAAATACAAGTTTAATTTGAAAATCTGGAAAACAGCAATTTTCCGCAAATTGCTTCAAAACTCTTAACATTCTCGAACTACCTGTATCGATATTTCCGATTTGTTTCATAGTTTGTGATGACATTTATAACAAAGTATATTTACGCATAAAAAGGCAAGTCATATTTCCATTTCAGCACAGTGACGCAAGGAATATATATATTCTAATTGCCTTTCACGAAACGCAATGATATCATAATAAATTCTTAATGAACTACAAGCATTATCAGTCCAAAACGTAGTATTTGATTTTCTTAATAAATCATGGGCGAGCACGCTCAACTAATATCACGAGTTTCGAGAATAGTTCACACATACGTAAGGAAAGGAAACGTACTTTATGTATAAAAGAGAGCCTTATATGTTTTAGACTTACATTATATAAGTTTCTTGAACGAAGACAGCTCTAAACAGAGATTAAAATAGAGCTTAAAAGGAACTACATTAGCAATCTGTGGTTTGACTTTGTGAATATAATGATAATGTTCATCCATTTTGTATCCACTGCAGGGCCGCCTCAACTTTTCCTCATAAGTTTCGGTCAACTGGTGTTCTCATCCATGCAACTGCTGTTCTGGTCCTTGAGGACTTTACTAGTAGTAGTGATAATATACTGAACGTAATACTTTTGTTTGAAAATGAAGAAAATTTTAAGCGTCTTTTCTGAAAATTAACTCGCATAGGTTAGGGTCTATATAAAGAACGATTGAAGATAATCAAGTGTCTATATATCCAACCTGTATTCAACCATATATCAAATGTAGTATGATGTTACAATGCTACATAGCAAATTGGTTCTAAAAACTCGTTTCATCAGACAAGAAAGTGGTAGCCATTCGGTATTTATTCAACCTAAAAGTTAATATACTTGAAATTCTATTATAGTCGTTTCATAATTTCCTTTTTTTTTTTCATTTTAAATATAGAAAAATAAAAGTCGAAGGAGTCTGCACATACACGCTTTGTTTATTCAATTATAGGTGTTCGCAGTGTACACTGTGTTATTTCCCATTGTTAAAATCTCAAATGTCACCATTTTGTTTCATGTGCATGTTTGTTTTCTCCTTCCTTTTATATCGAAATAATTAGTAAACGGGTATGCTTAAATTTTAATACTGAAACCAAAACAAAACCTGAATTCAATTAATTGTCTAGACAGAGAGAAGAATGCAAGATGAAGAAATGAAAATTAGTATCTACAAAATGTAAAAGTTTGGTAAATTATGGAAAATTGGAAAGAAGTATAACATAATAAAGTGATAAGTTATGAAAAATAAAAAAAACTATGGCATGAAATGTGGTAAGTTGTGAAAATAAGAAAGTATAATTACATAAAAATATAAAAAAGATATGAAAGAGAAGAATGAACTATGAAATGCAACGATGTAGTAAGTTATGGAAAATGAGAATGAACTATGGAACATAAAAATGTGGTAAGTGATGATGTATAAAATTGTAAAATGTGGTAGGCCATAGAAAGTAAGAAGAGAACTATAAAATATTAACATGTGGGAGTTATGGAAAATAATGAAATATAAAATACAATACAAAAATATTATACGTAATGTATAATAAAGAGAACAATCTATAAAATAATCTCTATGCTGCGTGTAACTCACGCAAAACCACGATACTGAAGCCTGATTTAATATAAACAATTTAACCTATAAATGATATTAGTACAACCAAAAATAGGGCCTAAGCATTTATGGTAATAAAACTCATAATCATGTTAAGATGTTATATTTTACTGAGAGAGTTAAACTGAAAACGAAATATGATCTAATAAAATAATTATATTCTTATATCAATCAGTTCAAAAGTGTTCGACGTAATGTCTATTGTTTACAGGCACAGTGACGATATTTTAGATACTTCAGCCTTAAGTACTTTTACTAGTTGTTTACTTGAAACGAGGCAGTAAGAATATATTAATTAAACCAAAGATACAAAATAAAATTTAAATAAATCAAGCGATATCATCTTGACTAATTACGCTTTTACTATGCCTGTCTCTGTATCTGCTCACTGCTTCCTATTTCCACTGCAAGCTTCATTGTTGGCTTGCTTCAATTACATGTTTAATAGTAAAGATAATGCATGGTGTTTTCAGTCTAATAACTTTTACAATATTAAGAATGTAATTATTTGAACAATATTTTTTTTAGTTGCAACTCACTGGAGAGGAGAAGGTGATATTACAGTGATTATTGATATTTTATAAACGGGGGTTCAGAATCATACTGATCAAAATCTCGACACATAGACAACTTTTCAAAGAACGTAATTATTTAAAGATCAAAAATTTTGAACCGAAATGACGTATGACGTTTAATTCTAACTTTCTCGAATGCAAAAAAAAAAAAAAAAAAAATACGAGATGTGCATTTCTTCAATAACTCCAACTTTCGGACCAACTTAATTTAGAGAACTATGATTCTGAGCCCTCAAATGTTGGTTTTATAACTCTAAGATTTTTTATTATTAAGCTATTATCTGGCCCAGGTTCAGGTACCAGTCACATGACTTTTTCAATCATTCTGACTTCCTGGCTTTGTTATTTTTTTAGTGTAATTTGAAATAACTTTAAACATACCCACATCAAACAGGAACTAGAAATGTTAATTAATGGTTAGTTCCGAAGATGGAGCATTCCCGAAAAATATCATAAAATGATGACAAATAAAACCCGGGTAATAATAACGCAATCCCTATCAGCTTAGTAAAAATTAAGTGACTCGCAAAGTTTAGTGTCGTACTTTGAGTAAGGAATTGCGTTAATTTTCCCTGCAATGGAAACAACTACATACGTCTTGTTACTGATCAGAAAAAAATGTTTGTGCCCATGCTTTTAGAAAGTGTTATGGTTACATTGTACGAGCATGAAAGAGTTATAATTTACCTTCAGGGACCAAGTCTTTTCGGTTCCTGGAACTTAGTTTGCGAATTTCACTTCTTCACGTGTCATTAACTGTGTATAACATGTCTCACACCAGGAGTTCATACTTGTCCAAACATACTCAGAATTTTTGTTCAAATGAGAGCACCTTCAGTTAAAAAAAGAGCGTTTTTTTTTTCGATTTTCGTTTATGACCTGTGAAACGACGAATTCTCTTGCAATGTGCCTTGCAAATCACATTTGGGCAACTTATAAGATGTTTTGTGTGTGGAATGCACACTCATATGACTTGATATCCTATGACATCTTATTGTCTCAATGCTTCGACAGGTTTTAAAGCTGTTTTACAGGATTCTGGTGGTCTATTCTCTAAGCATCCTACAACTTTGCCTATTATTATTATTTAAATTTAGTATACCAATTGTAATAGCATTGGATATTCAATGTTCATGTTAAATTAATGAATTATGAAAGTGTTCAAAATGTCAACCAACCATACCCATAAACTTATTATCCTTTTTGTTTCCAATTTTTTGTTTGTTTTCGTAGTTATTGCACGCTTTTGAAATCTTTTCTTTTCTCCAATATTCATAGTGCCACTGAAAATTTAAATTTTTGTATCAAACTCTCAGTTACGTGAAATTCTAATTCACATAATATTCGCAAATTATTCGTATATTTACTTCTACTCTGTGTTTGAACTTGTTTGTTTTTCCTATCACAAATATTGTTGTTCAAATTCCTTTATACTACTTTAAACAGGCTGTAAATGTGCTGTTCAAACCTAAATGAAGACTATGAAAGAATTATAACACGAAAATCTTGTTGAAATACTATTTAAAGGAAATTTATTGCTCTGTTTACATCATTGCGTGTGAATTTTAAGTTCTGTCTATCCATTAGATTACCTGGATGTCATAATGGTGGGAATAAACTTAATGAACTGACTGAAACCGACTTCAAAGAAATGAAGATGGTCGTTAAAAACAGAATTTAGATACAATTTGAGATATTCACTGACTCATATAAAGATGTGTAAATGTGTTTCATTTCACTATCACCAACCTTTGTAATGTGTCACCTATCGTTAACATTCGGCAACAACAGCTGCATAATTTCAACTAAATGTGAGGACTCATCAAGCCTTCTATAACTAAGCGCAATTGCCTGGATTTTTTAAGAACTAAAGTTGGAAGTAAGCTGATAAAGATACTTCAGCGTGAAGAGATATCTATAGACCAGATTTTTAAAAGAGCACAACAGATGGCAGAACAAATTCGAAACAAATAACCGTGCAAAAACTATGCTAGTCATGTTAGAAATTTGCATCTTGAAAGAGAGGCATTTTGTACTTAGATTTTTTTGGGTCAGGAGAAACTAAAACCGTCTGGCATTCATAGAACAATGATCTGGCAATATTGCAAGCTGTGTGAGTCATAGGTAGGGATAGTAGAATTTCGCGAAAATTTTGAACACTCATGAAATGGCATGGAATAGATAGATGGGTGTAAACATGTGAAAATGAGCTTTTTAACACACGAAATACTCGCAAAATGTTGATTACTTGTTTTTATATTTACGAATACTGTACTCTATTCAAGAATTTAAACCATTTCTACACATTAATTCACGAAATTAATGCGTAAACAATCGGAGAAATAATCCGTCTTCAAAAATTTATCATCGAACTTTCGTAGCACGAAGAATGTTAGAACATAGTACACTAAACCCTTCATAGATAGCAGTAATGTTCGAACGTGGTTTGCCGTGTATCGGACAAACTACGAACTATATGATCAAGGGAATTAATTGTGTGTGTTATGCCGTATTCGTGCAAAGTTTATGTTTAAAGTTTTAAAGCGTCATTGGAAAAAATTCTTTATCATTTTAGCTAGTCAAGAAATTTATCCTTTTACTCACGAAATTTTAGTATTTTCTCTCACGAATTTAAACCTCTTTATTTAAACACCTTGCACCTATCTGGCATACAAATTGCAATTTCAGAATGAGCAGATCGAATTCTAATGCTTACCTTATTAGAAACATAACAATAGAATTCCGCACAAGTAAGCGAGTCAACGCGAGCAATGTTTCTGCCAGTGATGGTGAAAATTTCCAGCGTGGTGGCCATCATTTTCGCACTCTTGTTTGCTTGTACTTATACTGCCATTTGCTCCACGCTATTAGAACCTGTTCAATAGATGACTCTTCACACTGTAGTATTTTAGGAATGTTACGTACGATTTAATTTTCCCCTTCGCAAAACGGATAGCTCCTGGAGTTTCAGACTACTCCATAATCCGCAGGAATATAATGTTCAGTGTTGTGAAATATTGAAGTGGTATTTGAATACTCGTTTTATACAGGTTCTCACTAAACTTTATTTCCAATGCTATGTACATCATTTAAGACAAAATTCATAGATTTAATACGTTTTCGTGGATATGTTGTAGCTCATCAAAATAACGTACATTTCTTAATTTTATGCTGAATTAGAGAAAAGTTCCCATTTCAGAGGAGTGTTATATGTTGATGTTATGAACTGAAAATTATTGTGTCCTGTCCTTTTATTCATTAGATCTTTCAATTCTCTTACAGCAATCTGGATAACATTGAAATTGATAATATTGACATTAAAATGTTTGCTTCGATGGGGAGTTTAGATTTCTTGTAAGTATATTTAATTAATGTAAAATGAGAAAAAGTATATTCATTGTACACTTTATATTCATATATAGGCGTTCCATTCATTTTGTATCTCTGTCGTAATGCTTTGGGTGTCATTTCATGTTCGCGCTAGCCGCATGCATCACTACGATTGGGTCTAGTAGCCAATAGGAGAACATTGCGTATTTCTACTGCGTACTAGACCAAATCGCACGCACCTACCGTATACATGAAAAGGTGCCTTTACTCTGCCTGTTAATAGTTGCTATTCTGACCCTATATTTAAGATATCTCAAAATTCAGAAAACAAATAATTTACTAGTCCGTTTCCATAAACTCCTTAACAACCCCATAAGCAATTTTTGCGCCTCCGTCGTCGGTCCACCGGCAGACATTAGTGGAGAGCCGCCGTGCCGGATATTCACAGTCGGTCCACTAGCTGACAACCGCTGTATCGGATATCCGCCATAGAACAGCGGCTATCCGCCAGCGGGTGATCGTCTTGGCGACAGAGATGCGGCATTTTCCTAATTCCAATGGCGGCCAACCGGATCCAGGTGGCGAGCCGCAGCGGGTCCCTGTTGGCCCGCAGTCATGGAGAAATCAAATATAACATTTTGTAACTTTTAGTTCAGGGGAGGGTTTCAAGAGGTTTTGGCGATCAAAAGTGGTCCTGGGTAGTGGCGTACGCAGGAATTTTTGAGGGAGCTGGCAGGTGGATCGTGTATGGCTGCATTCTAGAGGTAGCAGGAGGTACATAGTAAAATATTTCGCATATTTCGAACTTTTCAGTATATTAAAATTGTATCTAAGGGATGAATAAAAATTTAATATCTGTTCTGAAATAACATAGTTTTTAAGCAAACACGAATGTTTCTTATAAAAATATTATTTATGAATTCTGCTTTCAGTTAACCTTTTTCTCACAGTATATAAAGGTACGTAACTGCTGGAGGCTACTAGTCAAAATTGAAAGTAGCATAATTTCTTAATAGTGTATGGTGGCATTAAATATTAACAATATTTTAATACATCGGTTTTGTTTATGAACTCAGCTTGTGGTTAATCTGTTTTGCTTTTATATTAACGTTGCAAATCGTTAGAATGGAATAGTAGAAAAATAATAATTATCAACAAAATACTTTTAATTTTTTTGTATTTTACACTTCAAATTGCAAGCTTCGTGTATTCCCAGATCTATTGGATTATCCCATATATAATGCCTTAAGTGCGATGACCTTACAATGACACCATATGACGAGTGAGTAGTGAAGTAGATGGCACGTGCCATAGCTGAGTCATAGAGCTGATTGTGCAACAGAGTGTAGAAGGAGAACGGTCTAGTCCACTTTTGGAAGTGTGGCATTTGTTCGATCATGGCAGTGTCGGAGGACCACATACAGCTTGGGCAACATCCCTGTATGAATTTCACCAGGGACATCCAGCCAGCATAGCGGTACGAAACATCAATGCCGTATTGTGGTCAGGGTGCTGCAGATATGCGAAAGTGCCAGAGGTGGTTCAAGAGGATTCGGTCTAGGGACACCAGCCTCACCGATAAGGCACGAGAAGGGAGACCTGTGCACCTGAACAATGATGCCCTGCGAGCAGCGGTGGACGCAAATCCAATGGAAATTGTTGAAGGATTGGCAAGTGAAATCCATGTCACACATTCGACCGTTCATCGTCATCTGCAGGACTTTCGGTACGTGTCGAAACTCGAAAAATGGATTCTCCCATACGTTAACGCCTCAACAGAGGCAATAGCGAGTTGACATCTGCAGTTCCCTGCTCACCCGTCACAAATATAAGACATTTCTGGACAGAATGGCGACGAAACCAAAAGTTGGTCCTCTCCCATAACATTAAACGCCAAAGGCAGTGGGTACCTAAAGTGGAGGACGCAGGAACTGTGCCGAAACAGGATCTCCACCCCTGCAAAGTGATATTGAATGTTTGGTGAGATAATCAATTTTGAACTCTTGCCACGTAACCAACCATCAATGTAGATGTCCACTGTCAGCAGCTTGAACGCCTACGGACTACATTGTTGGAGAAACGTCCTGCTCTGGTTAATCGTAAGGGTATTCTCATCCACGGTGATAACGCGCGCCCTCACACGAG
>JAGDQP010060978.1:0-12115 GCA_022664845.1 Lepisma saccharinum
GGTGCAAGTAAATTTAGTTGTAATACGGATTGGTAACTAGACAGTCATAATTCAATTAAGCACCTCTCAAGATTGACTACAGCAGTAGACAGGTGAGTCCGGAGCTATGCGATTACATGTTAGTTATTTGACGAAATAGAGTTTGATGATTCTTAGAATTCATTGCTTATTTGCTCTACCTTATTCCTTAAGCAACTCTGCGTCGAAGTCAAGCGCGACGTATGACAAAACAAAATAAATATTTTCAGTCTGAGCCAAACAGGACTCACACATCCACTAATAAAATTGAAATTAAAAAAAAAAATGATTCCAAGATCTGGCTTATACTCTCAACTTGTTTTCTCTGTAAACTGGGAATAAAACTCACAGTATCTGACAAATCAAGCAAGTAGTTTGTAACATTCCATTCTGAAGGATCCGGATCATTCACATGTAATAAGAAGCTGTAACATCTCTGGATGTCATCATCAGAGAGGCTTGGATATAAGGCATAATGCTTAGATTTTAATGTTTAAATCCATGAGGCCTTTATACAGCAAATTTTGTTTTTACTATTAACCTTATTTCAATATATGTAATGCTTCTACGCACGCCTATTTGCATTTAAGTGTATATTAATACCCATTTCACGCTTTTTCTCAAATCTTTATTATATTTTCATAACTAGATGCCTTTTCTTCTTTTTTGTAAAAGAGAAGAAAATTTAATCGACTCTTGTTTCAACTCAGCGATATGGATTATTATAAAATGGCAAACTTTAGCAAATCTGATCATTTTCTTTTTGTATTGCATCCCACGACATGGCAAAGCTCCTCTACAAATATGTCTATTAGCGTATGGTCAATATTTCTGAAAGCGAGGTTCGAGTATTTTTTCCTATTATGTATAATAGATTATTTGACAAAGTTTTGTACGTACCCTTACTTTTTACTGAGTTTTGAGCTTTTCACTATAATTTTAATTATCTATTTTCGAGATTTTCAACGACAAAAGCTAAAGATGGCTAAAGGCTTTATATAGTATAAATTCAAATTCCAAGTTCAAGTGCCTATTTTCTGTTTCTTAGTACCTGTTTGTCTGCTTATTTTTAAGGTTTCAGTGACCATTTGCCTGCCTACTATCAAGCTTTTAGCGCTTATCTGGCTGCCTAGTTTCAAGGCTTTAGTATCTATTTGGCTGCCTACTTTCAAGGTTTTCGTGTTTATTTGGCTGCCTATTTTAAAGATTTTAGTAACTACACTGTTCAACATTAAAAAAAAAAAAACACCAAGAAGAAGAGAAGATACAGCCCAACATTTTGGCAGACATAAAGTAAGGTACAAGTAGCAAATGATTAAACATACCGGTCTGTGCGATGCGCGACAACATGGTGAAAGTGGAATAGAACTGCCGAAGGTCAGTAGCCTGTGGACTCACCATGGACGTTCATAACGGCTGCAACACGGCAAGATATAGGGAGGATGAACCCTTGGATGTCCTCCTGGTGTATGGCAAACATACTTCTTCAACACGCTGCTACGGTTCATCTATTGTAGCTTGGGAGGTCAGTACATGACTAGCAGTTGCCCGCGGCTTCGCTCGCGTAGATTTCAGGAACTGGTACAGATTATTATTATTAATAATAATCTTTACTTTTTACTATATTTTTATACTAAATTATATTCCTCTCGAGACTAAAGATATGTAGATACAGTTCATACAGTTATATTAAGATGGGAGACAATAATGTTCAAAATATTAATGTTTATATTTCTCATAGTAAGTTACTGAAGGACTTATTTATAAACTATATTTGTAGTTGTATGGTGTGGTGCTAGAATTACCAAATCGTTGGAAGAGCTTACTCTAGTGTGCGCGACGTAAAACTGTCTACGTGATAAGCAATCCCTCATTAAGTCAATCCCTGCTATCTTCAGAGTCTGCTCCTGGGACTTATTTATAGCCATTGCAAAAACGACTTTTAAGGGAAACTGTAGCCTTTTAAAATCGTGGTATGAACACAGACTCGCCTTGAGCAGAACCAGTTACCAGCGTAGCCAAGATCACATTACTATGGAGGGCTTGTACCCGTAGTCTGGTACCGTTGCAAAGTTTAGGCGGTTTGAGATTTCTCAGGAACATTACAGGTATTCTCACTTTTAGGAGAAGTTTATGTCCGTGGGAGGCCTGTAGGAATTAATGTATTTAGAAATTCCATGGGGTAGTGAATCATATCACCACTCTGAACTGCCGAGTCTACGGACCGGTACTCCATTTTGTCACCGTCGAAAGAATCTAAGAGAATTTTATTTATTGCGGCTTCGGTATTGTTTTTAGGTGTTAAAATGGCACGCTCAGGAAACTGTTCCCTTTTAAAATCGAGTTTTATGTCCTTTTCGGGATAAATTTTGGATGTAAGATTTGTTACATTGGATACAACCTGACCTAGATGATGAGGTAAACTTATTTTCCCCTCATAAGTAGGAAACTCTCCGTACCAATTTTGAGAAGGATATCAGAAAATTTTCCTTCCTCCATGTCACCATTTATGTGGACTCTTACGTCCTTGTTAAGGCATAATTTGTTGATAAGAAGCCATAAATATGAAGATTTGATGCACACATTTACTTAATCAACATGCGTTACTCTTGGAACCATCAGTAAAGTCTGTCGCAACAACTTTTTTCTCCTTTTCAAGCCGAATTTTCAAAACTCCTTCCTTCCATACGTCATTAGACCTATGTACTGTATAAATTTTATGTTTCCAGCTTAAATCGTTTTGACTGAGCGTTGATATGTCAGTCAGGACTTCTGTTTATATATATATATATATGGATTAAGACAAGCAGTTGCCCGCGGCTTCGCTTGCGTGGATTTGAGAAATTGGTACAGGTTCTTCTTCTTATCCTTACTTCTTGCTGTATTTTTCTACTAAATTATGTTCCTTTCTAGATTAAACGTACAGTATGTAGGTACAGTTCACACAGTTATGCTAAAATGAGAGACAAAGATGTTCGAAATAATGATGTTTATATTTTTCATAGTAATCTATCGAAGGACATCTTTATAAACTATATTGGTAGTTGTACCTTGTGGTGCTAGAATTACCAAACTGTTTAGAGAGTTTACTCTAGTGCACGCGACGTAATACATTCAATGTGATAAGCAATCCTCCCATAAGTCAATCCCTGCTTACTTGAGAGTCTGCCACTCTTACTTATTTATAATCATTTCGAAAAAGACTTTTAAGGGAAACTGTAGCCTTTTAGAATGAAATGGACACTCCGATAGTGTGTTCGGTATTCGTGCTATTGACACAGATTCAGCTTGAGCAGAACCCAATTGTAGGAGAAGTTTATGTCCAGGGAAGGGCTGGAGGATTTGATATATTTAGAAATTCCACGGTGTAGTGAGCCACATCTTCACTCGAGTCTACGGACCGGTGCTCCATTTGGTCACCTTCAAAAGAATCTAAGAAAAATTTGTTTATTGCGGCTGTTGCATTGTTACTAGGTGTTAAAATGGCACGCTCACATAACTATTCCATGGATTTCTCTTGAATATTCTGCATATCAGGATAAATTTTGGATGCAAGATCTGTCATTGGATACGATCTGAATTAGATGATGAAGTAAACTTATTCTCCCCTCAAAAGTAGGAAACTCTCCATCACCAATTTTGAGAATGATATCAGAAAATTTTCCGCCATGTCACTTTTTATGTGGACTCTCATGAAGGCATAATTTGTTGATAAGAGGCCATAAGTATGAAGCTTGATGCAGGCATTTACTTCATCAACACGCGTTCCTCTTGGCACTATCAGCAAAATCTGTCGCAACAACTTTTCTGCCCTTTCCAAGTCGAATTTCCAAAAGTCCTTTCTTACTTATGTCATGAAACCTATGTACTGCACAAATTTCAAGTTTCTAGCTAAAACCGTTTGGTCTGGGCATTGATATTTCAGTCAGTCAGGACTTCTGCTTTTATATATCGATTATATAAGTTCATTCTCATAACTATAAAAGCTGCTCGGAATCCGTTTTACTACATCGGACTGTATGTTATAGTGGATAAACCACTTGACAGCTATACTAAGGGTTTCGGGTTTGTTCCCACCTTTGGGTCTGAATTTTTTTCTCTCATTTTCAACAAAAGAAATATTAATTTTTTTTTTCATTTCTACTTTCGAAAAATGCCCTTCTTTGTTCCTTCACCGAACATCAGTGAATTAGATTAGTTAAAGCCGAAATAGACATAAATCCAAGTTTCTAGCTTACGCTCCTTGGCCAGGACGCTGATATGTAAGTCAGTATAGTTATATTTAAACACACACACACACACACACATTGCTTTCTCCACTTCTAGGGCGAATGTCAAAAGGCGGTCAAACAGGTGTCTAATTATTTTAAAAGGGTAGCGTAAATACCATTTTTTTTGTTTGTAGAGTTAAGTAAGGTATTCTAAGATATGAGCATTGTATATTAAAATAATTGCAACACCCTTTTTTTACCTCTTTCCAAACCTAATTTTCAAAAATCCTTCCTTAGTGGCAGTTTACGTCATAAAACCCATGTACTGTATAAATTTTAAGTTTTTATCCTTAACCGTTTAGCCTGGACGTTTATATGTCAGTCAGGACTTCTGTTTTTATATATATAGATTATACGAGTATAAGCTCATTCTCATTACTCTAAAAGCTTGTCGGAGTCCACCCTACAATATTGGGCTATATGGTATAGCGGATAAACCATTTGACAGCTATACTAAGGGTTTCTGGTTCAATCATATCTGAGGGCAGGGAATTTTTTTCTCTATTTTTAACAATATATATATATATACTCGTATATATATATATTTCATTTCTACTTTCGAAAAATGTCCTTCGTTTGCTCCCTTACCGATCATCAGTGAAATAGATTAGTTAAAGCCAGATTAGACATAAAGTTCAAGTTTATACCTCAAGCCGTTTGACTGACATGTTGATGTGTCAGTCAGTATAGTTATATTTAAAAATACCCTGCTTTTTATCCTTCTAGGGCCAATATCAAAAAACGGTAAAACACGTGTCTATTTTAAAAGGAAAATGCAAATAACAAATTTCTTGTTTGTAAACTTAAGGGATCCCGAGATACGGGCTTTGTATATTAGAATAATTGCAACCCTATTTCACCCCTTTCAAAGCCGAATTTCCCAAAATCCTTCCTTAGTTGTACCTTACGTAATGAAACCTATGTGCTGTATACATTTTATGTTTCCAGCTTAAACCATTTGTCTTGGGCGCTGATAATGTCAGTCAGGACTTCTGTTTATATAGATATAGATTTTTCTCGAAGCCTATAAGATAGGCAACCCAACTCACGTAGAGTGGGCGGTGTGTGTGATTCTGAGAATGTGAGCGTGAAAGAGCATAGGTTGGAATTTTCCTTGCTTTAGGTAAAAACATAATCACGTGTTCTGGAAAGATATTTGTAATTTCTTGTAGTAGGTAGCAAATAATGAAAAACCTAAGAGAATCGCATTTCAAGCACCAAAACAGGGAACCTAACACTATTTTCCTTTAGGTGAACCACTAGTTGAAATTTACTGAAAGGCGTACTTTAAATTGTTCAGTAGAAAAGATCTTTACTGAACATGGAGAAAAGAAAATGAACTTGGAAACCTATGGTTGTAGGTAATTATTTATTTCTTAATAATCGAGTATAATACTGAAATGACATGTATTATTACCAGGGTTAGGATTTTTAGGTGCGCATCTTTTTGTTGTAGAGCAAATGAGAGGTCTATGAAAGAAACCAGTGTGTAAACTGTTGCCTTCAATTGAAAATGGGGCAGGGGCAATTTTTCAGCACCTTTTCTCCCTTCTTTTTTGGAACCTTTATCCCTTTTTCGCTCCACTCTGCCCATATTCCCCTTTTCTCCCCTTGTACTGCTAACATTTAATATTTTCCACAGCACATTTTATCATTAAATTTACTTTTAAATATTTTGAATTGTAATTTGTATTACATATCATGTTAGTGAACGCAGAATTGAAATCAAACCGCAAAGCACGCTTGCAACAATGAAGAATTCTACTCGCTGACACTTGCAGAAAGTAAGTTGAGTTTATTCGATATACCTGTAAAACAACAGTTGGCTGTAAAGAATTTAACGTATTTTACGTCAGCCATGAGCTGGGTGCACAGATATCGTGTGGAGAGTCAACTAATGATTGCATTCTCTCTTTTTACAAGTAATTTCACTGGAATCAGTTGTCTCCTGTTAGTAAATGTAAATTAGTTGCTTAGCAAGTTAATGCAAGATTTCGTCATGCCGAGCGTGTCCAAATCCTGATTTTTAGTTCTGACTCAGGAATTCAAGCAGGATTTCACTGAAACTGATGGAACTGTTCCTTATACGATGCTATGTTTGCGATTCAAGGAATCGCGTTAGATGAAAACAACTAGCGAGACCACATATACCAACATATTTACATCTTGAAGGGCCAAAAGGTAAATAATCCCGAAAGCCTCTATTACAAAATGCCCTTGAGCAGTGTTCTTCGAAAAATCAAAATTCAAAGGAATTTGACATCAATATATGTGCAGCTTTTACACAGCAGGAATGTCACTCTATAAGGTGGCTTCGTAATCTGAAGGTCCTGGGGACAATCTCAGCGGCAGTCTATCCTGGCTGTTTCTTTCTTCAGTCATAACAGCCAAATGCCGAGATCGTACCTACTTCGTGCCGATTACTTTCCAATATCTTTTTCAACACTTTAAATTAGTCTGAGCATGACAAACCTAAAGTACATAAATAAATTCAAGGTCATATCTCTAGATACAAATAAACTTACTTTTAAATACTTAGAGCCAGATATGCTTAATATTTTGAGGTACAACAGCTTATTTTTATTCCTTCCTCTGGTGAATAGTACTTTATGTAACCTACAGAATACAGTTATCTCTGTGACTATAATTTGTACCAATAACTTATTCCGTAATTTTGAAAAAAATATACCAGACCAAACCATTTTGCCCCATTTTGTCCCTATTTTGGTATATTTTTTAAAAAAGAAAAACTAAGATAGGTTAAAATCGTCTTCTTACCAAAGAGATCTTGTATTTCTTTTTCTACAAAGCGATCATAAAGAATGGAATAGTGACTTCTCTTAGTTAAAAGTCGAATTCTAAAGCATGTGGAAGGAAAGGCACAGGTGGAATTTACGAATGTTGCTTGGGAAATACAACATAAAGTCTTTGGCGTTAACAGGACATGCCATTGACCTGAAATATCCACTTTCCATTTTACCATTCTTACAAGTAAACCTATCGATGTTTTAAACTGCTTTTTGACCAAACTTGGTAGAGGAGTATAGGGTACATCAGGAAACCACCAGAAAGCATGATTAAAAGTGCTTTTGTCCACAAAGACGGGCGAAGTGACCAAAAGTTTGATTCAAAAGAATAAGTACTTATAGTGTGATCTCAGTCGAAAAACACACGTTTATTTTTATTTTTTAAAGTGGTTGAAATAATGTAAAACAAATAAACATGAATAGATACTGGGTCAATGCGTACGTTTTAGAGGGTACGTTTGTCATGGCCGCCATCTTGAAGTCAGCCATCTTGAATCTTGCTCGATTTCTTTAAATGGGAAAGGGTCATGTAACATATCAATTTGGGGGTAGAATTTTACTAGTAATGTATTGGTGAAGTCAGTTTTGCCATACATATATTTTTGAGAGAGATAATGAGATGTTACATGAGTATACGTACTTGATTGATAAGTTTGAAAACACTCTGTTCTTCTAGAAACAGTGAAAGAAATGAAAAACTAATTGTACAAGTAATGAGCACTGGGTAGGTGGTCCCAAATACTCATTACTTTCTGGTGGTTTTCTGATATAGGGGGGTCTACCTTACTTCTCTACTAAGTTTGGTCGAACAAGCAGTTTGAAGCATCGATAGGTTTACGTGTTAGAAAGATAAACTATGGCATTTGCTAAGCATGTTTTGGGTAGCGTGACCTGCGGTGTAATAGCCATCTTGCTCCACTTCTAATCTAAATACCTGTATTTTATCCAATGTCTTTTTCGCATAATATGGCTGCAAACAGAGATTATCTCCGATTGCAGAAGTACGTAGTATCACTGGAGAGAATTAGAGAGTATAAAGAGTGTGTGTGTTCTTCAGCATAATGATAATGTCATGTTTTTCATTGGACTTCCTCTCTCTCTCTTTCTTCACGTTTTCTTATCATGTCTTCATCTCTTTCCATTATCTCTTCCAATTTATCTTTATATTTTTCTCTTTCTTATTGCTTCTCTCTCTTACACACATACTCTCTCTCTCTCTCCTTGTGGGGTTTCCAGAGATGAAACCGGGTCACTTTTGATGACAAGCCTAACCCGAACATAAGTGACCCGGTGATCCGCCCCAAAACTTGACCAGATATGGAAAATATAATTAGCTGGGAATTTTGCGTCGTATTTTTCGTGTTCTGGGGTAACATCTCCGGTCCTGGTCACCCCTGAAAGAAACACTATTTAAACGCTTAAATTCTCTGCTCTGTTCTCCGGGTTACCGGGTCTAAAGCTGGTCACCGGGTTCGAATCCTAGACCCAATTCACCGAGTGACCCGTTTCCGCTCTGGCGTGTTCATTCTATCTTTGCGGATTTTTATAAACATGACTTCATTAGTTTAGTAATTATTTGAAATTTATATATTCGCAATAGGTGGGATCCAGAGTGGCGTGTTCAGAATATCTAAATTTTCAGAAATTAGTAGAAACTAGCCACCTTTTTTTTTTTTAGCTATTTCGAGAGGAGAAATAATATTTATATCAGTTTGTCACAAAACTTGTTTCCGTCCTATAATGTATCTATATACTATTAAATGTGCTTTATTCACGTTTGAAATGTGGAACATATAAGGTTTGCTATGCCCATAAGGAACATGCTAATTTTGATATTGAAAATTTGTAACTTTTCATTTTGATACAGTTTGGACTTGTAACTTTTTTTTTTTAATTAGAAATTTACCAGCAAAATTATCATTCATTAATTTTCTTCTCAGCTTCGATTTGCATTACTGGTCTGGAATGGAAAATATGGCCTACGGTAGCTGCTGGGTTTGCTACAATGTATTCCGAACCACTCCGTTCAATGAACCCCACCGAATTTGCGACCGAACCACGCTCACACGAAGCATGTGTGATTAACCTTTTGATCTTGTGCTAGAAGTGTCTCAGAACTCTCCTCATCCACTGGAAATCATGACTATTTAATCTGATCACCCACCAGTTTTGGTCACCATTTTGAAAGTAACTTAATGAATTTTTAAACCAACCGTCTACATATTGGAATTGCCCTCAAAAAATATAAAATATAAAAGTCACTTCTATCTTGCTGTTGGATTTTTGGGAACTGTACTTTATAATGTTAGGCTCTTTTGATTTTTTACTACTTTCATATTTTTCTCTGTTCTCTCTCTGCTTCGTCTTCTTCTGTCTCCACTTTTCGCTCTCTCTATTTTTTTTTCTGTCTCTGTCTGGCAGATACCTATCGGCTTCCATTTTTCTTGTGTGTTTAAATTTGCCCCTTAATCATCTTATATATACTGTATCATCTTGCTTTTATTCTTTCATTTCATCGATACTAATACATGTTTTTGGAAAATTTTGTGCTCATGTTGTTTGTTGATTTTCGTTATGAGGGAGAGACGGAGGAAAGGAGAGCGAGGCGTCTCTTTATCAGACACGATTATAGGGTCAGAAGTGTTAATTGGGTGGCCGAGCTGCATGGTGGATTCGCAATTATTTTGATGCGAGTTGTAAATCATGAACCAGACGTATTCAGTCGGTGTGAGATCAGGTGAACGCGCCGGCCAAAGAGGCAGGGGAACATTATGTCCAGCCAGGAAGTTTAGAATATCACGTGCTACATGCGGGGGCGCCTTATCCTGCTGGAATGTGATCACCGGTAGGGCCTGCATTAAAAGGACCACAGTCGGATCAAACATACTGTAGACGTTGACCGAATCCAATGGCACATCACACCATAACACCCGATGCCAAAAAGATGTGGCGATGCAAAATGCAGGTGTGGCTCAGCATAGTGCCACAGTTCCGCTAGACAGAAATGGGATCATGATGCTAGACAGAAGTATGATTCGTCTGAAAAGAGGATGTCCTACCATTTGGCTCTCCATGCCTGACGTTCGCGACACCATTGTAATATTGCTCACACCTATGCTGTGCAATCAGCGGAAGCTGCAGAAATCGGCGCCGTATATATATGTTCCGCTTTGCCAGACTACGTAGAACTATTCTTGGGAACACTAAGCGCTGTGCAACATCAGCCAGTACGTGTGCCAGTGTTTGGATGTAGCTGCTTGATCCGCCAGAGCAATACACACAAGCTGTCTGTTCTTGCATTCCGTGGTATGGCGCGGTCGCCGGGATCCGGTATGTCGTTGCGTAGTGCCTTTGTGAAGCCACCGATTCCATATGTGCTTCACTGTGGATGCAGTCCGTCGAATATGGGCACTAATATACCACACTCGTGATATGCCACAATTCTTTCGCTATCAAAGGTAGAAATTTGCTTGCAGGGCTGCCGCATTCGACGATGAGGCATCTTTCGACCATATACACGTGCTCACTTCACACCAACAGTATCCTACCAGTGCACAGTGGTTTTCTGGCTTGCATCTATTTGCTGTTCCTAGATGGCATACACGGCGCATCTGATGCGTCACGGAGCTCTCGTGCTAATTAGTTGCTTATCTTTCCATGCTCTACATATTCTGCAAATTTGGCATTAATCCGATATCTCCTTCTTGGTGTTGCATTTTTAATGGCGAGCAGTGTATTTGCATGCCTATTTTCAAGGCTTAATTCGAAATTTTCCAGGTTTCTGGTGTTTGTTTTACAGTCTAGTTTCAAGATTTTTGCTGTCTAAGCACCCGGGCTTTAACTCTCAGTGAAATGTGACTTGATCAAGTGAGGCGTCCATTTCCAAGCGGGTCCTTGTCCAAACGCAATAAATGTTGGGAAATTGACAAAAACACTTGTTATGCACTTCTTGTGTGTAGTTTGTAAAGCGGGGCAAATGTGTAGCTATAAAATATCTTACACATTGGGATAAGTATTAGTTTATCAACATTTTACCTTCTTGCAAAAGGGTATTGGAAAAAAGATAAAAATATATACAATTTTTACTGTTACTTACATGCGATTTTGTGCTTTAACTTCTTACGATAATTAAATGATTCTAGAGACGGTTTGGAATCGCAAAATCTTACCAAAGTATTAGAAAATGATAAAATGAACCCCACAGTGTCTCAATATCTCTTTTTTTTTTTTGACAAGGACCCGTTTGGAAATGGACGCCTCAAGTGTTTGAAAAATTGTGTGGCAAAAATTGAACTCAAGATTGTAATTGTAAAAATGGAATGCTTTATTACGAGAATTTTTGATAAACGGATAGGTTTTTAGATCTAACATGGAAAAGTGACTTTAAAAGTTGATGTTGAGGGCAGATGAATCTCAAATAAGGTTGTGGGCACCATTTGGAAATATGAACTTGGCATTGGAAAAGCGTAATAAACTAATAACATATAGTCAAGTTCTATGTTGGAGTTTCTTCACATGATTACAGCTTGTATCGTCGGAAGTCACAGATGGAAGAGAATAAAATATCAGATAAAAAGTGGCTGAAATTAGCTAAAGTAAATGCAAAATGTTGCTAACAAGTACTATTGGTAATAATTTAAAATATTTGATACGAATTGGTAGTGAAATTGACCAAATCTAGCTGGAAATTATTTATACTAGCGTCAGCGGTTGACATTCTGGAAGTGCGAACTATTATCGCATTGTTGTGCCAACAGATCTCACTCCACTCATCTGTCACATATCTTGTAGGCACGTGAACACATTGTTGCAAATTTGATCACTCAAACCTCAATCAAAGTGTTTGCTGTGCAGCTATGTTCTTTCTGTAAAGCGTAACAATGTCTGTATTTGCAAATCACTTTGTTACAACATGCAGTTGAACAGCTAATAAACTACTACAGTTACGTGATTTTGTTTATTAGATGTTGCAACAGCAGAGTTTTTTTTTTTATTATTTAAATACGTCAATAATGACCA
>JAGDQP010060979.1:0-12115 GCA_022664845.1 Lepisma saccharinum
GTATATACAGATGCTTATCAGAATAATGGAAACACCTGAACGAAAGTGCAACTTACCAGATTAATATGGTGTCGGGCCACCTTTCGCCTTCAGAACAGCCCTGATGCGACGTGGGATGGAGGCATAGAGGTCGTGAATGGTAGCAAGTGGAATATTACACCATTCCTCGTGCAGGGCATCGGCCAGTTCTGTGAGAGAGGATGGAGGTGGAAATCGTCGCCGGAGTCGTGTTTCCAAGATGGACCACAGATGTTCAATTATGTTGAGATCTGGGGATTGGGCGGGACAGGGGAGGTGTTGAACTTCATCCCGATGTTCCTCAAACCACGCTGCAACAACTGCAGCTGTGTGAATGGGTGCATTATCATCCTGGAATATGGCGTCATTGTCCGGGAACAACATCCGGACCATAGGATGCAAGTGGTCTCCTAAAATTGCGACATAATCGTTGGCAGTGATGCGTCCGCGAAGTGTGACCACAGGACCCAATGAAAACCATGATATTGCGGCCCACAGCATCACCGTGCCGCCGCCATGTTTCACAGTTGGGCGGAGACACTGCAGATCATACGCTTCTTTGGGCGTTCTCCACACATAAACACGGCCCGTGGTTTGGAATAGGGTGAATGGTGACTCATCCGACCATACCACACGTTTCCAGTCGTCAACGGTCCAAGTTGCATGGTCGCGGCACCATTTGCGGCGTGCTAAAGCGTTCTGGTCCCTGATGAGAGGTTTGGCCCGTGCAACACGACCCCGTAAGTTCATGTCATGTAATTCGCGGCGGACTGTGATTGTCGAAACAGGTTGGGGGAGGTGCTGATTGAGTTCCTCCGTCACTTGCGCCGCAGTGGCACGACGGTTCCGCGTGACAATGCGCTTTAATACCCGGCGTGCCCTGTCACTGATGCTTTTCTTCCGCCCACTGTTCCGCTTCCCCGATGTGGTTTTCCCGTGTGTTGTGTAGGCCGTCATCACCTTCGACACTGTCCCTGGCGACACACCTAACACACTAGACACTACCGTCACACTCACTCCACATAACCGCGTACCAACAATTTGCCCTCTTTGAAACTCTGAGAGGTCTCCCATTTTACACTACCTCCATCTGCTGCAGCCACTGCACACTCCTGTTCCACGACGCCTGACGTAGTATGGAGACCGACCTAACACACCACCACCAGCAGTTCGGCGCTGCGGTCGCCACGACACCACTGCCAACCCATACATCTGACGTGTTGCCAACTACAGGTGTTTCCATTGTTCTGATAAGCATCTGTATATTGCATAGTATAATTTTGCTCCGGCTAGGGGTGGGGGCGAGCGCCCCCTTGCCTCCTCTAATGGGCATCCTTGACGGTAATACAGAGAAATACAATCTTTGATATCAATAAAATGATAGCACATACAGCAGACAATGCAGTCGTTGATAATACTGAAGAAAACATTTATTCTTTCCCCTAAATTTATAAAGAAATGTTTTAAAATTAATCGCTGCTACTTGTAATTGCCATTCTGCGCATAACACAACAAAATAAACTAGGATAAATCTTGGTGATATGAGCTGGGAGACTTCAGTTATTCAGGTTTTCAATAAAGTTTCCCTTTCTGCTAAAACGGTCAGTTTTCTCAAGTTCTATGAATTTATCCATTTGGAATATGAAAAATATCTACGTGATATGCCTACGAAATAGCTTTCTTTATATCGTGCAATAGTGCGTTTAGTGGAGAAATGAAGTCATCATAGGATACTTTCTAATCTTGGGTGAAGATGAATGTGATTTCCTTCTGGAGAAGTTTGTTTCAAATGGATCTGACTGATTGTTCAGAAGAAGTTGTTCCTACTGAAAAAGCATACTTGTATTTCTACCATAATATTTCTGGAATATTTCATAAAAAAATTCAATTGGAGCAAAGTGGGTCCTCTTTTTAAGAAATGTGTAGAATATTTGAGAGTTTACACAATGAAAACAGGTTACTAATTAGCAATAATAACTTAAACTAAAGTTGAAATTGCTTTTTATGAACGTGCAATTTGGTATTTGGTTCAAGTTTAGTGAAAAGATTGTTTTCTATTATTTCTAAGCCTTCAGAAAACATTAAATGGAAAGATATTGATGAGGCTGTAAGTAAACTTGGGTTGTGTAATCTTGTAGATGCTCTATATTCAAAATATTGTATGGTTTAGGATGCCTTTTCCGAACTGATTTCAAAACATGCCTGTAGATGTCGCTTTTTATTTACTAAAAGTGGTGTCGAGCTTGCGGAATTTGTATAAATTGTAAAGTATGTGTTATCTATACCTGCATGCAGAGTATACATTCACGATTGTTCTCAATAATGGTAAATATTTGGACCAACAGTCGTAATAGACTTGCCGTGAATGTAGTAAAAGAAGAACTAGAGTGCAAAGCAAATTTCAAATTGAAATGTTCGGATTTTTATTTTAATCTAGGCTAATTGATTAAAAAGATGCCATATTATTTTTAAAATGTTCATTATTAAAAAGTTCAAATTATTCAAAACGTTGTGCTTTGTAATGACATTTCAATTTATTAATTGTAATTTCTTAGTATTTTCACATAGTTGTTCCCTTCTACTTGTCTGATTGTGTAAATAAAATCGTGCATATTTGTACAGAGAGTATATTGAGTGGATTGGGAATGTTATAGCTATTTCTCTTTGTTGACGTATCATAATTATAATGGATACACGTGTTTCCGATTTCACTGTTTAAACTTTTCATATTTTCAATATTTCTTGTCGTACCACCCTCTCTATATGTTGCATTGTACGAAATTCATTGCATTTAGACAGACTTCACTTTAGGGTGTCTCAAACACGTTAAAATTTTTCCAATGTTGTGGGACCTACGTTCGTTGTGGGACCTACGTATAGTTCGTATGTTATATTTTCATAGATAGACAGGTTAAGTAAACAAAACACCTTCGTAAATTATATGGTTTTGTATTTTACTCTGAAATTGATAGTATTTCCTTATTAAAACATACTAATTATTAGGAAATTAAGTATATAACCGAAAGATACTTCGATTAAAGTTTATTATTCTAATTAAATTCTCTCCCAGGTAGTCAGAGTATTATTTGTAGGGGGAAATTCCATGAACTGCTATATCTTGTGTTTTCAGTGGTACCTTATGTACCCGTTTTCTTCTAAGGAGTGAAAACCAGTGAATTTACGTCAAGTTCTCCAGCGATTACGCCCGGGTATTAATCCGCCTACCTCTTTCGATGACAAATACGCCTGTAGGTGCTCTGTGCATAGAATTTAAAATGTGTCCGGGAATTCGGAAATTAAAAGGTGTGGTAACCCAAGTTAGAGTGTTCACCGAGCATTGTCTGCCCTTAGATATGACGGACAAACTTAGAACACTATAAAAGCCAGAAAATTAAAGCATTCCTTTAATATGTGATGTACTAACGTATAAAAACAATTTTAAATGAGGTTAACTTTAACGCCAAAAATCTTTAAAAGCGAGAGGTTTATTCTCCCATAAATAATAATGCGCCTTTCATTTTTTCTATTTTACTTAATGAAACCTTGATGTAAAAATGAAAAAGATGAATATCTCGAAAATTGTACTTCATTTTGTGCTAATAAGAGAATTATCAACAAGTTACGTATTGGTAAATTTTGTGGGTCACATAACTCCATAACACATTTAATCACTCAAAATATGTCTGGAGAATATTGTAAAGCTATATAGAGAGAGGCATTCAGTAAAAAAATAATATTCTTTGGACCGATAAATAGTTTTGGGCATAGGTTCTCGCAAATTTTCTTGTGAATTGGGTCAAGGTCCATCCATGCATTTGTGAGAAAATTTTGGTCTTATTTGATACGCAACATGGGTATATTTGATATTCTTTCTTTTCAAAAAGTAACCTTCACCCAAGGGTAAAGAATTTCAAGATACCAACCATGTTATTATCCAATACCCCTCACCCATTTTTTTAATAGGGTGCTCACTTATTTTATTTTCGTTTTCACTTTTGAGTCATCTTCTGTACACTGTAAAAAAAAAAGATTTCTTAAAATTAAAAAAAAAAGTTCTCATCTGTGCACCGAGAAACAATTTTCATAGAAATGAGATATCAGCGTTCTCATTTCTTTGAAAATGAGAACATGTTGGTTTGAAAATAAGATTACTGATCTTATTTCCAAACCGATATGCTCTCATTTTAAATTAAATGAGACTACTGAAATCTCGTTTCAAAAAAACAAATCTCGGTGCACAGATAAGAACTTTTTCCCCTAATTTTAAGAAACCGTTTTTACTGCCTATTCATTCATAATATTAGTAGCAAGATTTAGTTCTGCTAAACTCGATAATGTTTTTCATGATTTTTTACCTACGGACTTCCGATTTTCGTTGTAAAGTAATCACTACTGTGATAATACAATGTTTTGGATTTTCTATGTTGAGCATGGAATTTGAATTTATTTATGGTCTTTTAGCATTTTTGGCTCAGGCCGATGTTGAGCATGGATATTTGTCACTATTTTATAGCGGTCTGAGCCATAGATACCTATGGACAATAAATAAATTTAAATTCATTATTTTATAAATTCTATAGTGTCACTATTTTCACTGTTCAAATCATATACAGCAATTTAAAATATTTCGAAATTATTTATATTTGATATATTTCTACTTCTATTAAAATAATTTTGGTGTTCTTCCATTTCAAGCTGTCATGATTTTTGTCTTTTTGCCGGCTAATACAGGCTACAAAAATGTTTAATTTCTTCTTTACAAATGTATGTTGTTATGCTTCGTTTATTGGTCGAACAGGAAATTTCGGCCTAAGTACGTCACATCTGAAGAATAGCGTCCCTTGTCAATCACTCTTAGGTGGTCAAAGATAGAGAAAGTAGCGATTAGGGTCTTAGTTGAAGTACCATTCCGGCATTTGCCACAGCAAACATTCTTAGAAGCCTGTCAGAATGGCCAGGAACTGGGCTCGGATATATAAATTTCTAGACCAGAACCAACTGGACCATAGGGAATGATAATGTTGCTTTTTATGTACATATAGGCCTATCTTTATTAACTTTTGTTTAATTATCTGCTTTGCTTCCTAAATTTTCAAATATTATTCTTTCATGAGTTGATGCTATGAAAATTCACAAGTGCGACATTTCTAAACTATTGAAAACTGGTTCATGTCGGTGAATTTGTCAGCCGGTCTAAGATGTCAAATACTATTCCCAATCGTAATATGTTTCAGGCCCTATCCATCATCAAAAGTAGAAATTTCAGTTTTGTACTTCATATTTATCATTTTCTCTATCTTCATTATCAGAGCAGCTGTAAATCTGGCATGGACCTTGACCCCAGTCGAGAAAATCTGCGAGCGCCCATGTCCTAAACTCTTTGTTCATTGGTCCACGGATGTTTTTAAAAATATTTTCTTCTGAGTGAATGCTTGTGTCACTACTGCCATCTTTAACCTTTATCTTTTTTCCACACCTCATATCCTCACTGGTAATGATCCCCACAGATATTTCTTAAGTGATTAAGCGATTAGGTGATATGCAAAAAGTTACTGGTTAATACTTTTCTTCTTATGTTAGCATTATTTAAAAAAAAAATAACTAGATGGAGATATGATGAACCAATGGTATGAATGAATGAATTCTGGGATAGGGAAGGGGAAAGGTTGCGGGAAGGTGTCGGCCAAGTCCTAAGTTGAAGGTGCCATCCCAGCGTTTGCCTGGTGTGACTGAGGAGAAAATCTGGAAAAACCTGTGTCAGGAAGGTTCCCCGCTGGGATTGAACCCACGACCTCCCGAATGCTACGCCAATGCTCTATTACTGAGCTACGGCGGCTCGTTGAACCAATGGCATCTACTAGATAATTTTTAAAAATTCATTTTACAAGCAGAGAAAGGTGAGATCGATAAGATAAAATGAATTTTATGGGCGGTAACAGCACTATGGCTTACGCCCGTCCCGAAAGTGTGAGATCGAGATTTATTAGTAGATGTAAACGTCGTTCAGTAGCTTAAAATGAAATAGAGTTCTCATCGTATTAATGAAATTTATCTTATTCATTTTTCATCAAATTTCAATAAAGTAATTGTATTCAAAAATATAAAAATGGAAGCCCATTTTTGTTGATGCGAAAATAAACAGCCTTTTTTTTTTTTTTTGAAACCTTTGTTTCATGTAAGTTAGCACAACTCATATTGAAATAACTGCAAATTTCTGGTGTTTACAGTATGTTTGGTCTAGGGTATAAGGACTAATAGATAGCATCCGTCAGTGAACACTTTTTCATAGCAAGAAAGACTTTGTATTAAAATATAACATCCAACATTTTCATGATTAAACTTATGAAAACCTTTGAAAATGTCAGTCTGGATACACGATGTGAACAGACTTCGAACATGCGCCGTCTTCCTGGTGCTTGTACGAAGATAGTGCCTCTTAACAATTACAACAAGAGGCTGGATAGCAGCTGGATCATTTGTTCAATTGGCTCTCATCAGAATCACTTGCAGAGAAGCAGACTTTTTGTCTTTGTAATTTGATCTCTTTTTCTGCTTTTATCACTTTCTCTCGTTTGATATTAGAATAATTCAGGAATCCTTTTCGGTCTGAAGAAAGCACCAAATACAGATGATTCTAATTATTTTACTCTTCAACTTTCTACTTAATTGAAACAAAAAACATTCGTGCCCTTCTCACAATGCAATTTTGATCGGGAGATCTAGAAAGTATGAACATAATATTCTTTTCTTACATTTTTCAAATGTATTTGTTATAGTAGTTTAAGGAATGAAAAGAAAAGGAAGAAAAGAAATGAAATAAGCTGAAAAAGGGGAAAAAAAGTTTAATTCAAGTCAGAAGACACATTTATGAATTACAATTTTGGAAATTCAATTTGTTTCGATTGCCAAGAAATACAAACAATATCGAACCTGAATAACATTTGCAAGTAAAACGAAATACGCATCTTACAAGTATTTTGCCCTTAACCTCCCTTACTGTATTGTATGGCTGTATTGAAGGATACCGCAAGTGTACCACTTTCTTTGTATCCCACTGCACCAAAACCGAGCGGCCGTTGCTGATTGGTAGAGCGTTGGCACAGAATTCGGGAGGTCCTGGGATCGATCCCAGCGGTCGACCATCCTGACTGAGGTTTTCCAGGGATTTCCCCTCAGTTACACCAATAGGGATGGTACCTTCGAAATAGGCTCTGGCCATCTACCTTCCACAATCCTCTCCCCCACCCTATCCCACCTTGGGCCTCAGATGCCTAAAAGCATTAAAATAAATTCAAAATTGCACAAAAAGTTACAATGACTTTTTCCCTTAGAAACATGTTTTCGTTGTAGTAATTTAAATAGTCGCATTGCATCTTTTAGAAACTATGTTAGTCTGTATGACGTCAGAAGTATTATGGCTGCAAACATGACGTATATAATTCAACATTAAGTTAGATAATGGGGTTAAACACTAAATAAAACTTTTAAAACGTAAAAATCACGTTAAACATTTAAATAAATATTTGAATGTATTTGAACTGATTATGCGTTTTGTGATTTGGGCAGATAATGTGGCAAGTCAATACACTGTTTAAACTAAAACTTGTCGATTGAAAGTGAATTAACGGTACAATATTACATACTTACAAGGACTTGAAGTTCACACAATACATATTCTGAAAATGTTCTGGCATTCTTTGCAAGAAAGAACGTTTACCGGTAACATAATTTTTAATGAGTGCTTCAAGGATTTACTCTTAACTAAGATCGAATTTAATTGACTCACTGAGAGATTGAGCTTAGTTTTGAGCAACTCGTAGAGTTTTGGCAAGTGAAGTTAAACAATATCTCCAAAGAATATGAAGTTCTGTCATTTTCTTGGACATCTCTTTAGGCTATATCACTTCTTCAAAAACATGATGAGGATCATTCATTGGTTTGATAGTTCTCTTTTCACATGCCTCAATATGACTGAATATGAGTTAAGAAAATAGTATGATTTTACCAAGGGAACATGAAATATTTCTTTCATAGCTAGCTTTGTTTCTTCATAATTTTCCGTTATAGTTTGCAGCTTCTAATGACCTTTCCAACCATAACCTTGGATAATTAATTCTTTATGTTCAGGTATTACAATTTTGTTTACCAATGGAACGATGAAACGATAACACCAAAAACTCGTAACTTCACGACAAAATATGTTGAAAATACTTTTCACTAATAATCCGACAAATGTATGGGCTTTTTATAAATCTAAAACAGCATGAGTTTTGCCATTTTATGAGATTTTTCAAGCAAAGAAATACTTCAAATGACACATAACAATACGACGTTTCGTGGTTTTCATAAGTTGACAAGTCCTTAATATCATAAATGACTCGTGAAGATTGTGGTCACATTCGCAAATGAATTTCCTTACGTCAGTTGCAATTGTGTACAAAATGAAGTTTATTCATGAATCAAACCAACAATTATTTAAAAAATATTATATGTCTTGTGGCAGCGTTGTAAAATTTGTGCAACATTAATAATACCTTAACCAGAGGATAATTCAGTGCTGAATGTTGTCATACATATATTTGCTCAAAATTCACTAATATCTATATTTGTTGAAGCACACAATTCTTCTTCTTTCTAAAACGATTGTATGTGTTTGAAAATTGAATACTGTGAATGGAATATATATGTAATAATTCATAGAGGAGGTATTGAACCTAGAGATTCGGAATCTACTTTAAACTGTAGGTCCAATCCTCCGTACATCACTTCACAGTTTAATTGAAAGATGCTTAAAAATTATAAATAAAAAAGTTCAAGTATATTATTTCCATCCGATTACAAGAAATGGCAAATCGCCCTTGCCATTACAGGAAATGGCACTTTGCCCAGAGACCTTCGCGTGATAGAGCTGTCTCCGGACAGGAGACCAATCATCATAGTATAGTGCATTGAGGGAACATGCCACACATTTTGGTGTAGGAGCCATTTTGGAGTAATTCAGAGAAACAGAAAAGCAAAATTTTGCCGAAATATATTTTGAACATTCATGCTCATACAGACGGAAGTACATCAAGTTAAATGTATACACAACGGATATATAGGCCTCTAAACTGACATATCAAAATAAGCATCTCACCAACACATCAGAGTAATCACCAACACTCATTTGGGGGAAGATGCCTAATACAATATAATTAAGTGTATGACAAGAATAGGTAAGTTAAAATGTGGAACTTCGTGTCTACATTATCTATAAGAAGACTAAAAATCATGAGCAGGTATGGACATATTTTGACCACTTCAGCAAATATATGTTACAATGTCCACCTTGACAACATCTGTTTGAAAGCTCAGATTTCTCTCTCTTATGTGACAATGAAACATACGCCAATTTAATGCTAAAATGACTTTACGTTTTGTGTGAAATTAAAAAGATAGTTCTTTAAGGTATATCATACATTCTATGAAACATGTACCGAGTACCGTAGCTCAGTTAGTAGAATGTTGACTTTGTGTTTGGTAGGTTCTGGGTTCGATCTCCGCGGCTGTCATCTTGGATGAGTTGTATCCACGTTATCCTCAATAACACAAGATTAATTCTGGGATGATGCTTTCGAAACTAGGACCTAGTCGACTTCTTTCCCACATCATCACCCCATCTTTGTTTATGCCTGAGCCATAGTTACCTAAAGGTCATAAATTACATTCAAATTCTATTGAATACGTATTCAGACTACCAATCATAGATGTCCTTGTACGACTACATTCTATTCAAGAAGGAAAGTTCTAAGAAATGAGTGTCTAACTAGAAAACAATGAAAACAGTCTTATTTCGTTCCATGCATTTAGATAGTGAACATCTATCCCCACCTTCGGGGTAAGATGTTCACTTCACCTATTTCCCGCCACACGCGTAGCTTCTTTGTGATACAGTCTAAGCAAGTCCTTGACAAAACTACCCTGTTCAAGTGCATTTTCTACTCTGTCATAGAATTTAGCCTGATCCTAAACTGTTTACTGACTATATTTTTAGGCTAAAAAATATATTTATTTTTCCAAGGTCTTGTTTCGTCCCCACCTGACAGATTACGCGACATTCACTACAGCGCTTTTGAGAGTATACTGACTGGTTCTTTCACACGATATAAGTTTTCCATCTAGAATCATGGTTATGGAATTACATTACTATAGGCATCTTCCTCCGGAGGGCACCTTTCCTTAATCCACTCTGTACATCACAAAATAAAGGTAGGAAGCGTCCTTAAGTTTACAAGATCGTCATGTGGAACCCAAGTTGCACACAAAGATTAAAAAGGAGTTAGATTTTTCCGGTAACGACATGTGTACGATAAAAAAAGAAGGAAACAATAAAACTGAACTGCAGATTTAACAACAATACGCTCCTATAAGCGAGTTCAATAAAGCAGCTCAATGTGATTCTACATACTCTCCCTTTTTATCATTGAAGACATTGTCCAAGGAATATTGATTTAATGAAAGAAATGACTACGCGATTTAAACCACTAGACCATGGCGATAAGATAATACTTTTTTGTGTGCATTTTTCTCATTCATGCTTTAACAATGTAAAAAAATAGCTATTAAAAATTAAAATATGGAAACATCCTTAAAATCTGTGTGATATAAATAGAAGTTTAAAAGTGAACCCAAAATGCAGGAAATATGGTGCAGAGAAGCACAAAATAACACAAAAATGAAACAAAATTTTCCCATTTCAGCTAATGAAACATTAAAGAAATTAGTGATGAACAAACTAACAAATGAATATTGAAAGAACACAACAAATAAAGAATTAATAGTTTTTTCTTTTCTTATTCGTATCTCTGAATTTATAATAGTTAAATGTATCATCCCTGGATGTACCTTGAAGAGACTCGATTCTCTTCTCTTTTATGCTGACTTTTTATTTGGCAATTCTTGGTGTTAAATTGTATTCAATAAAAGATTGCAAAACTTTCATCACCTTAAAGTGCTCGAGAAATTGCACGATTTTGTAAGCTTGTTTTACATTGTAGGCACCTTACATGCAATCTCGAACAACGACAATAACAAAAAGCCAAACTTGGCAGTCACTCCAGTTTACATGTAAGTTTTCATGAATTCCATGCCTTTTCACTTGCACGTATTTCTGTAAGAAAAATTGCATAGTGTAAAGTCGGTGTTAGCTTGAAATTTTCTACCAACAGTTCCGACCATGGCATGCATCTTAGAAGGGATATTTATGACAGAATTTGATGAGGAAGTTCTTAGTTTTCAAAACTTTCAAGTTTGCATCATGATACCTGACCTGAACAATTAAAATGACAGACTTACAACGATACTACAGTTAGTAACATTCTAAACCGACTAAAGATTATAAAAATTAACCAACCCAACAACTGCGACATGATACTCACTTTGTAAACGACCGGCCTACCGTAGCTCAGTTGGTAGAGCGTTCACTTTGTGTTTGGAAGGTTTTGAGTTCGATCTCAGCAGCCGACTATCTTGACATAGGTGTTTCTAGATTTTCCTCAGTCACGTCACAACCTTCAAACTAGATCTTGGCCTCAAATACTTTCCCACATCCTCTCCCCTACTTGAGCCCGGCTTGAGTCAAAGATGCACTAACTATAGTTCATATTTATTCACTAAACGACCTTAAAAATCTATGTAGTCTAAAGCCGAAGGTCGTTGTATACTGATCGTTATTGAAGAAAAGACATAGGTTAAATCTAAAGATATACAAATGGCTCCGATCTCAGATACTCGGAGATCTGGACCTTGGATACGAATATTCATAATCTCTCTTGGATCTGGACCCAGCTATAGTTAAAACCATGGTCATACCAGGAAAGTGCCCTGTAGTATCTTGAATTTAAGCCAGTGAAGACACCTTTCTCATTCCTTCTCCCGAGACAGCGTAACAGAGTAATAAATAAAGACAGGCTTAACCTTCTACAGATCAGAGATAAATGAAGTTTCACCGCGTTTCATAACCTCAACAAGGGTGGATGTCCCGCTGTTTCTTGTATTTTGCATTTTGATTTTTTTATTTAAGGCCTTTAGGCACCTAAAGCTCAGGCCAGGATAGGGG
>JAGDQP010060980.1:0-12115 GCA_022664845.1 Lepisma saccharinum
AACGAAGAATTTGATTACCGCATGGTATTCAAGTTTATCCATTTTCACAACTAACACTCACGACGTCTCACTGCAACAATTCCTAAACACAAACTACTTGAGAGAACATGTTGACACTTGTTATACGAACAACTGAAAAGCGCCCCCAGGCAACAACAGTGCCATCTCTGGGCCAGGCCGAGAACTTTTTACCCCGCCCTCGTAGTTACTATAAGATAAATGTTACAAAATTAATGACATGATAATATCACAATACTAACGTGCATGTCTTCGTATTCTCCTCCGACAAAGATTCTTCGTACTGTCCGCTGACAAACTTGGGACTTTTTGGTTATTGCTTTGTCTGTCTTTGCATTTGTTTTGCACTTATGCACACATAAACACACACACAACTTCATTACATAGTTTTCACTGTTCATATTGTATTTTATGTACACTAATTTTATCTACTGGCTCTTCTACTAAATTCGACAATAAGTGGTGACTGATATATTGCTTCCTCTTTTAGAAAAAGAAAAGAAGGGATAAGGGAAAGTTTCATTCAGCAAGAAAGAATAAGACGAACTTTAGCAACGCGTAGACTTGCTTTTTTTAAAAAAAAAAAAAATAATATTGTACTGTTTAAATTTATAGTAAAATCTAGGGTAACACACTACACTATCGCTTTTTTTGCAAATGTATCTTTTATACTCCCTTCATTTTTATGCAAACTGTCTATAATCATATTCAGCCATTTTCTATCCACTTCTGAATGAAGGCCTCTACCATTTTCTTTAAACATATCTCAGTCTGATGCAATCCTCGTCCATGAAGCTCCTGAAAAACGCTAGATTTTATCTACCTATTTTGCATTTGAACGTCTGTTTTATCTGGATTTCAAGGAACCGAACCTGTTCCCGATAAACGAAATTCCGGATAAACCAGAATTACGAGCTTTCAAGTTATAAGCGTCTGCAAATACAAAAATTAAGTAATACAACGGTATATTTTACAAATATATATATATATATATATATATATATATTAATCAATTGGGAGCAAATACAGTACAACACGGCACAACTTCACTGTGCAGAATTAATTAGGCTCGCTTACTTGTATACAGTGTGTTTTGAAAGTGTCGAAAAATTACTATCTTTTCGAAAATTGTTCCGGAAAAAATAAATTAGGGGTATTTACTTTTCAAATATTGCTAATACAGCTTTAGTATGTGTATGGTAATTGATATAATTCATTTTAAACAGGTCAGAAAAATGGACATGTTAACATAACATTCTTGTTGAGGTGGCGAAGGTCGAGGCAGAATAAGTGTAGGTAATAATATGTCAGATAGAGATTGGCAGGAAATTCAAAGAAGGTGATGCCTTGTCACCATTATTTTTTAACTTTGCGTTAGAATATGTATTTAAAAAATAAAAAATGACAAAAATGATGTAACATTGAATGGCTTGAAACAGACGTTTCTATTATGCGGATGATGTAGATTCAATAGGGGATTATATAGTTACACTCCAAAGTAACGCCGATATTTTACATTAAAAGAAGCTTACGGGGAGTGAACGTGGACAAAACTAAATATATGATAACAAACCGAAACACAAAGGATATAGGGAATAGAGGCTTAATTATTAGGAACGAGGTCACAGAGATGTACGGTATAACTCATATTTCTGATCAGTCCAGAAACTCCTAGCCAAGCAATTAATATCAAGGAAGTTGAAACAGAAAAAAAATAACAATAAGAACTTTTTAAAGAAATACTTTTCTTAAACAATTCGTACTAAAAAGTTAAACATACCTTTGTTTATGAACGACTAAAAAGAAAAACATAGGACGCGCCAACAGAATTTATAAAGTGACTGTATATATAAAAGGGCGCCTAATGTTTTTCCTTTTAGTCTTGCATAAACTTTACTATTTTTTCCGAGTTACTTCAGCGTTCGAATACCTTTTCTCAAGTGTTTTGTGACCCAAATCCTAAAGGGCTCTGCAACCAGTCAAACCCCACCTCTTTACACGCTAATATTTATTTTAGGGTAAAGAAAACCATAAAAAATGGGATTTAATATATATATATATATATATATCCAGGTCCAGGTCCTGACAGAGAGAATTAATTCGTGCATCTTTGGTTTGTTCACATAAAAGAAGGATTTTAAATGGAATATTCTATTGTCACCAGCTGTACGTTGCTGTGTAAAATTTCATCATTGTATGACGTCGGGAAATGAGTTAAATGAATAGTAATAATAATAATAATAATAGTCGTTAAGCCAGATACAAAGATTTACAAAATATATATACATAGAATGCACTGAGTTATAATAAGAAATTTACATTTATTTTTGAACTAAGTTCCTCAAAGTATTCATCTATGGAGTAAAATGGCACACTTACTAACCAGTTTTGTAGTTTCTTTTTAAACACAGTATCTGGTAAGTTCGTAAATTTCTGTGGTAATTTATTATAGAGTTTGTATCCTAGGTTTTCATAGCTTTTCGAACATTTTGTTAATCTGTTGAATGGGACATCAAGCAGATTATTATTCCATTGGTAACGTTGGAAGGGGTAATATTTTACGGTTGTGAATTGAAAATATTGTTTCGAGAAATATAAGCTGCATCCAAGGAGACGTTCCTCTCCACCACCACCACCCTCTCCACTTCCATGGGTGAGGAAAGCGTATTTTTCACTTATGTCTGTGCTGTAGCGAAGTCAGCCGAAGACCCGAACCGAAGATGCTCGAATTGATGATCTTTGCCAGAACATAGACATAAGTATCGAATCCTTTCGGTGACCGCAAGGAACGAATCCAAGAAAAGACTCTATCTGAATTCCGAATCCATGATCTTGCACTCTTGATTGTGCCGTTTGATGCGTCGTTCTTGCTATCCGAATTGAGCGGCGTAGGGCGTAATAAAGGGCGTGTATCGACGGCACAACTAGTGCACACTTGGATATAGCATATATACACCGTTTGTGTGGCTAGAGGCCATATTGGAAAAAGAAGAAATAATATTTGGAACTAACGGTTGGAAGTAACTTACAACCAACGCCACACCACTAATGTTATATACATCCCAACCTGCAACTTCTGTGATGCCTTTTATGTGGGGGAAACAAGTTGTGCTCTTAACATTCGAATTAATAACCATCGTCACTTCTGTACTATCAACAAACAGGATGCCCCAGTTTCCTTGCACACCGTGTTCCACAATACCAATTATGATCTGTCTTTTCTGGTTGCAATAATCCACATTTTACCCCCTACGACCAGCATTTCAACACGCCGTCTGTGGGAGAATGTCTTTATTCATGGGTTCAGCGCGAAAATAAAACCTGGCCTTAACCTTCCATAACTCTAGCTGTCCTTTTCTTCTGCATTTTCAACACATTTCCATTCACGATCCCACCCTGTACTTTACACGCTATACAGTTATTATTTCAAGTTCCGGAAATCGACACGCTACAGCAGTCAGTTGTTCTCCAATTTTTATGCTTTGTCCGTTACTTGTCACCACAGTTTCTTCAAACTTGTACTTTGTAAACACGTGAACTTCGCTCTCTTCCTGTATACTTGAAAACGTGTAATACACGAAATATAGTGACATTTATATGTGAATATGTGAGATCTAATACGAAACTATAAGCTGTAAGTATTATCCTTTTTCATTTGTCTTAAATTGTCCTTCAATTGCCATCCCGGCTTTCCTTTGTACTAGTCATATATATATATATATACCAGTGAGAACTTCGCCTCTCCTCTCCCAACCCGTCTGGTCAGCGTGGGAGCAGTAGACCAACTCTCCATGGGGAGAGGCCTCATCCACTAGTAGATTGAATATGGTTGTGATTTATGATTATATATATATATATATATATATATATGCCTTCGCTCACGCTCACTGCTTTCTAATATAGGGGTTCCGGATTCGAACCCCCGAAACGCCAATTTTACTGAAGGTCCGTCTTTGTACCCCATGTTTCTCATCCAGTTGAAGGCAATAGTAAACAATTATCAGTTCACCTTGCATAGGGTCCTGCGAGTCAATTTCCTCGTCTTCGCCCACACAAATAAAACCACTAAAATAGGATTGTGACTACAGCAGCTTGTAATTGACTGTTCCGAGTCGAAAATTAATACATTGTACTAATATTACTAATATAACAAAACCTTTATGGACCAGTAGTTATACCATTGAGTATATAGGGATAGCGTAGGCATAGCTCTGTACGGACCCGTACTGATTTTTCACACTGTCACCTATCACTGCGAAAACAAACTTAGACTAATTCTAACTAATTTTTCTGCCCTCTACTGTCGCGAGAAAGAAACTACAAGATGAACAGAAATTCTCTTTTCCTCTGGTCACTTCCTCACCCTCTTTGCGGTTAACAAGTGAAAGGAGAGACGTAATATATTTCTTAACTCGGGAATGGCCATCCATGGTGCGTTGAGTCTGGGAAACCTGGAACACCGTGTTTTCTTGAAAGTTGAAAGCAGTCGAAACAACATCAACACTTTTGTCCTTCCTTCTCTGTTAAAGATGTGTCCCTTTCTTTACGTTGGTTGTGCCCAATAAAAGTCTCACTATATGAGAGCTGAAAATGGCATAAAGATTTATTGCGTTAAAAGTTCTTGCAAACAGAGTTCTGTTCAAAATCAAATATAGACCTACAGCTTTTAAAAAACCATAGGGAACCAAAGGACTGAGAATTGCGGAATAAAAACTCTTTTCAGTTTACACTTTTCTTTTTCTTTGTACTCAATATACCTTTTTCGCGGATTACATATGGGCTCAATTTCTGGTTCTCTGATTTGTTTTCCTTCAGGAGACCATTGGGTTTATGCCCTTAAAGAAATAAGTTGTGTAAGAAAACTTTACCACGCCCTACCCACAATGTAAAATCCTCAATGTTTTTAACCTTAGTAGTTTCTGAAAACTGCCAGATAGAAGAACAGAAATAACAATTTTCTGTATTCAAGTCGGAATGAAGATTGAGTGGTCCCTGACAAGTTACTTTGTGCTTGTTTCTTGGGAACTTTACTACAAACAGAACCATCACTAATTTTGATTTAAGCAAAATAGAAAAACTACCCAATATAAAATTTCCTTCATTTTGGATCGAGGGGGAGATATCTTTTCACAAGATTTTGTATACAATTCCCAACCACAGAGGAGGCCACATGGTTCTCCTATTGATTCTTATTGACTGCTGCCCTGTTCTAGACGGAATTAAATCATATGAACATAAACCCGTTCTAGGCAGATGTCAATACATTTGCCAGTTTGTTTTTTGAATTCGTTCGTTTTACTAGTGTGGCACCTGTATCGAATCGTGTGCAGTGATCTACATAATATTGAAGATAGGAATATTCGTAGCGAAGTGGTTTTCCGACGAGTGAAGTGTTCCCTATAGTGCTGTGAGTGGTCATGTTGTGTCGTTACTATGTTGCTTTGATTATGTTATTTACTTAAATCAGTGCTAGAGGTATGGGTCCTAGAGCTAACAAATGTTGCTTTTATAATTGTGATGCCACGAAAGCCGCGTATCCAGAAAGACATTTCTTTCAATTTCTGGTTAAGCGACCAGATATATGCAGTAAGTGGATTATTAATTGTGGTAATCCCGATCTTTTAAATTTACCCATTAAAACATTATCTGGGCGTGTCGTATGTGGGAAACATTTTAAAAGACATTGTTTCACAAGCGATTTACAAAAATCAGTAAACAAAGATGCTGTGCCAACTGAAACAGTTTTTGAGTGTCATAAAACTGCACCTCAAGCCTCACAACCTACTGTTCTGGATTCCAATTGCGATGAACCTGAAAAAGCAAAACAATCAACAGTTCAAAGATCTAGTGTTCCTGAAGATACTTTCATTTTCAGTTCTGACTCTTCCTTTACAAACAACCACCGTAAATGTACATTCCCTTCACTCTCCACTATTTCTCTTCCTCTTCTGCATAATTTCAGTGATCTTGGAGTTGCTCCTCTTGAAACACCAGACTTGACCCATAATTCTTGCAAGCTCCCAACATTTTCTCCCTCATCTTCCAAACACAAGAAAAGTCTTACCGTGCCTTCTGGTCACAGTCCTTATAAATTAATAACTCCCCGAAAAGGGTTACTGCTTAAGCGGTTACAGAGACATAAACTTAGAAATGAGCGCAAACGCTCACAAATTAATCGCTTGAAGGAAAGAGTAGAAACACAAAAGGTTTCTAAGCATGTTTTGCTAAAAGAGGTGGCGAAATATTTACCTCCCATAGTGCAAACATTGTTAGGCATGCACTTGCTTCACGGAGAAAAACCTATCTGGAGTGAAGCCGAGAAAGATCTCTCAATGATGCTCTATTAGAAATCACCTTCAACATATAGTTTTCTTAGATCTGAGGGTGTAAGGCTCCCGTGCCAAACAACAATAGCATGGTGGTTAAATACTATAGATTTCATGCCGGGAATTTGTAATAAGCTATTTTCACTACTTCAGAAAAAAGTACAGTGTATGATTCCCGAAGAAAAACAAGTTGTGCTTCTTTTCGATGAGATCAAAATTAAGAAAAATCTTCCATTTAATGAAAAGAAGGACACAATTGAAGGGTTTGAAGATTTTGGTAATCTTGAAAGGACTCCTAATATCGGAACACAAATATTGACGTTCATGGTGCGAGGCTTGTATCACAAATGGAAAATTCCAATTTGTTATTACGTAGGTCACAACAGTATTGAAGGTAAATCTATCGCAAAATTATTAACTGAATGTATTAAGAAATTACATGGTATTGGACTTAGCGTTCGGGCGACTGTTTGTGATCAGGGCTCTAACAACAGGGCCGCAGCCGCTCTTCTAAATCTTAACAAACATGTAACATATTTTCATGTTGAAGATAGGAAAATATACTTCATATTTGATGTACCTCATTTAATGAAAAGTAGTAGAAACAATTTGACGAAGGGAGAAGTTTGAAATTCAAAACTTTTCTATCAAAATGGTCAAGCAGATTGGCGGGACATTATTTCCCTGTATGAAATTGATTCTCAAGCGGGTAAGGCGTGAGCTTTAGGGAAACTAAGTTATAGACATATAAAACCTAACCAATTTAACAAAATGAAATTTAAGTTTGGTACTCAAGTGTTTAGCCGTTCCGTAGCAGCAGTCATGAACACAGCAGTACGAACAGGACAGCTAGCCGAGTCTGCCCTACAGACAGCCGAGTTCATCCAGAACTTAAATGACATCTTTGACACTTTGAACAGTCGTTCATGGCACAACAAGAATCCCCTTCGCTGTGCTCTTTCAGATTCACAAATCGAAATAACACATCTTGACTTCTTGCAAAACATGCTACCTTGGGTAAGCAGTTGGAGAATTACTTCTGATCTTGCTTCTGCTAAAGTTCCTCCTTGTTTTAGTGGACTTTACCATTCGATGTCTGCAGTTTTCCAGTTGTGGGAAGATGGGAAAGAAGAAGGAGCAAATTTTTTGTTCACAAGCAGATTGAACCAAGATGTAATTGAAATTGAATTTTCAATAGTGCGACAAAGATGTGGCCACGAAAGGAATCCCTCTATGTCACAATTTCGAAAAAATATGGAACACCACATCATTTGGCCTTGTTAAAAAACCCATCTTCTAGCAACTGTGAAGCAGATGAAGACGAAGTCCCGTCACTGTTTACAAAAGCGACAGAAGTTTCTACTTTGTCAATTCTGCCTGGTGAAGGGACAAAAATTCACGAAGAGCAAGGTGTGGCAGCGAATCAAGAGTTGCCTGATTTAGATGTAGCTGGTGGAGGTAGCAAGAATACAACTCATCCGTCGCTGGAAACATGTTCTGTGAGGTAGGCTGAATAATTTCTATGCATATATACTGTTAATTTCTAATTTAAAATAGACGATGTATGTATTATTATCGTAGTAAAGAAAAATCAATTGCTACGCAATTCCTTTAAGTAAGGAGGAATTTAAATTACTTCAATTCAAGCAATTTAAAGAACAGCTGTATCTCCTACAATTGTAAAATAGTTAATAGAATGTCTTTTTTTTCTTCAAGCATAAATCCTGCTAAGCTATGTCATTTGACAATGACAACACTTCTATTATATTTTCGCATAACACTACTATTTAAAAAATTGAAAGTTCTCTGTTCTGCTGGTGGTGTTCAGTCATAATCCGCACATTTAAATTAAAATATTTAGAGAAAAGGAAGACTGTAAACAAAAACTGAATTGTCCTTTTACTGCGGAGCCACTTCATTCAAAATATATTTGAGGACAGAAGTGACAAAAGAAAGACTTTTTTATTGCTTTAAAGAATCACACTCTCTGCAGCCAGCCAGGCCAGGGACTGCAAGTTTGTGGGTAATGCTGTTCAAAACGTTCCGGTTGGAATAGAATCAGCTGTTTTGAAAGAAAGGTTTCTTTTTAATGAAGGAATTATTAATTCGCAATATTCGCATCAATATATACTGGTTATTTCCATTTGTTTTGTGACCTGTACTGACAGGGTGGCAGCTGTGACCTAAGTTTGCCACAAGCCTACGGGATAACCTCTCTCGGCGAGCACTCCTGCCAGATCAGACAAGAAGTTAGCTGCCAGGGTCTTTTTTTATGTACGACACGAATATTCGCCTACTAAAACGGAAGCAAACTGTTGAAACCTCAGTCAGTGTTGATGGCGGCAGGTTAGAACCTATATACTTCCCCAGAAGCCAAGTCAAAATTATCAATTGTAACCACTAAAGCACGTGGGTCTCGTCTTTTCAAGAGTCTTATGTTTATATTAAACCAAAAATTGAAGTGAGATAGTTACTAAGAAAACTTTAGAAGTAATATATATAATTTTAAACAGATAAAGGTTCCTCGAACTTCAGAATAGATTTCGATTTTTCTCTTTATCCTTTTACTATGACAAGGAGGCCACTTACCGAGTAGCCATAGCTCAGTTGATAAAGCGTCAGCTTAACAATCTTAAGAACTATCTGAGGAACAAAGCCAGCAGCCGTCGAACGTGACTGAGGTGTTCCCGAAGTATTTAATCAGACATACCAGGTAAATTCCGGGATGGTACCTACATACTAGGTCATAGCCGACTACTTTCAAAAAAAGTTTCCACTTCTTGCTGCAATATTAATTTGTTCTATTTCTTTAAAAAGTAATAACAAAATTAAAGAAGAAACTTATTTTCTATTTGAATTTGAATTTATATTGAGGCCTTTAGGTATTTTAGGCTCAGGACGGAATAGGACGGGGGAGAGGATGTTAGAAGGTAAATCGACAGGGCCTATTTTGTAGGTTTCATCACAGCACTTGCCTAGTATGACTGAGGAAAAAACCTGGAAAACCTCAGTCAGAATGGTCAGCTTCCGGAATCTATCCCAGTACCTCCCAAATCTTAAACCAACGCTCTACCACTGAACCACGGCCACTCGGTTCCTCTTTTCTATATTCAAAAGCTTTAATTTAAAAGCCCCTCACACGCTAGAAAAGCGGTAGCATTGCACGTACACTTGCCACAATTCAGGTATCACACCAGATATAATCATCAATAATTGAGTATACGAATTATCTGAAATTAAAATTTTTAGGCATCTTTATTGACAATATACTCACGTGGGAAGAACATATAAATAAACTTGCAAATAGACTATCTTAAATAACCTACCTCATATGTTATCCAACTTCCATTTTAAACCAATCGACAATTTTATTATTCTATTTCCTTACAAGATATGGTATTGTATTCTGGGGATCATCAGCAAAACTTTTAGAATTTTTAAGATTCAGAAGAGAATTGTTAGGATAATTACTAACAGCCCTCATCGTGCTTCTTGCAGAGGTTTTCGCGAAACTGAATATTCTAACAATCACCTGTATATATATTCAAGAAATCTTACAAATATCAAGGACACTGCAATGTTCGGAGAATAGTAATTTGCACACATATTTTACAAAAACAATGAAAAATTGTATGTAAACAGATACCAAACTCAGCTGTATGCAAAGTCATCGAAGCATTACATTTTATAATAAGCTACCTGAATATGTAAAAAAAATATTAAATCAGATCAAACCTTAAAAAAATATATTAAGTAAGCTATTTATTGCTGGTTCCTTTTATAACATTGAAGAGTTCACGTCCTGTGATTTTTGATATTGAGAAGTCGTATATTTATGTAACAAACACATTTTGTCAACATTTGATTTCATGTTTGTTATTATACCTATATAGTATATATTATTATATCAAGTGTGAAACTGCAAGTAGCATCTTAATACTTGTGTAGTATTTTCTTAATTGTTGCTTATATATTTTATATTGACAAGCCCTATACCTATTAACTCATATTGTTAAAGAAAGGACTTAAAAACGCTAATATATCTGAATCTGAGCAACAGTGTTGTTGGCCAAAACATTTAATTAATGAACTAATGGAAGTCGCAAGTTCATCTATGGCATATGGAACTCGCAAGTTTATAGTCACAGTAACAAACGTTCGCCATTGTATTCTATCTAGGGCATGATCGAGCCAGTTTCTATCACGAACACCCACCTCATGAAGACTTTCTAATATTGCCCTTCCAATGACGTCTCGGTCTTCCCAACGGCCCCTTTTCCCTCCGAATAACCAACCACCATGGAATATAATCTTTGTTTTTTTTCAAATGCGCACTACATGACCCGTCCATCTCAGCTGTCGTCATTTCATTATTTAAAACATGGCGCAATCGTAGTCTGAGGAAGTTTGCATTATGCAGTCTCCTCAATTCTCCGGTCATCTCGTCCCGTTTCGTATCTATGTTCCTTAAAACCTTATTTTCAAACACACTTAATTTATGATCTGCCAGGACCATACACAAAATTTCGCAGCCATAAAATATTACCGTTCTGTATACACTAAATTCAAAGCGCGGAATATTTCATCTTTTGAGAGCGAAAAGGGAACCACTCTTTCGGAGTGGGTTTTCGTCGGAGAAAAGATGGGAAATTTCCACTCGAAAAACAATGGGATCTATGGTAGCTCATTCTGATGGGGTTGCAATTTTTTTTACATAAATTTTCATCTGTTCACATGAAGTTTTCATATTTAGAACATAAAAACGACGCAATAAAATGTTGAAAATGTAAAAGGATGTAAAAGTGAACATTTATTCATAAGTGGTAAGAAAGAAAAGTAATGTGCTTAGGAATGAAAAAAAAAAGTTTAAAAAAGCAATCCTGGGGAAATTGGAACCTTTACACCATCTATCCAACGCGACTTACTCCCTCAGCCAACCGGCCAATTGCGCGAGTACGCTTTCGACTTTTTTTCCCTCTTGTCGGGTACTTGCGAATAACGTTCAAAGATTTCTTGTACATATCTTACTGCTAATGTTTTCTGATATGTTTTTGTCACTGAGAAAAGTTTTCAAGTTTTCTGTTCTCGTTTTAAACTAAACTTAACGCGATAAATTTCACAGTATGGTTTTATGTTTCGGTAACCTTCGCAGTAACAAATGGCGGAGAATAACATTTACCCCATGATACATTTTGAATCATTCTAAAAAGATGAGAAATAAACCGCTCTAAATCGCTCTTTCAAGTTTGAAGAATAAATTACATCCAGAAACATACGAATTCCTTCTAGAAAAAGCACTTCCTGGGGTGGCATGCATACTGCCAGATTTTTTTGTGGGAAGCTCCGGCGACAGCGAAGCGAGAACCTAGTGCCAGTTGTAGTCATGCCAGGTTGAATGGGGCATGTTGCTGAAAGCGGAGGAAACCGTGGGCGGAGTGAAGCTTCGTGATTGTACCCGTGCACTTGCAGAACAGCCATATGGGACCTCGGAGCAAAACTTGTGGATTTTCAACGAGCCGCAGCGGTTTGGGACCCCGACAGTGGCCGTGGAACAGAAGCCTAGCGCAGCGATGTACCTGATGCCGGAAGCAGCCGACGCCAACTTGAATGGGTGAAGCAGTCAAAGCGGGTCAGCGGTCACCGCGGTAGCAACTGCGCGGGGTGGCATGCAAACTGCCAGATTTTGTATATGGGAAGGCCCGGCGACAACGAAGCGACGCACCCCGTACTTGTGGAAGCTGTGGTAACATTTCCCACTGGTTCTGTATCTC
>JAGDQP010060981.1:0-12114 GCA_022664845.1 Lepisma saccharinum
GTGAAGTTATGCAAATAAAAATAATTAAAAAAAAAACATCAAATATTAAAAGTTTATATTTGCCCTTGGCATCTAATCCTTCGAATTCTGGGTTCAACGTAGCACTCACCGCAATCCACTGATTCTTCTTCAGATTTCGGTTTTTATATTCTTCTGACGATCCCAATTGTTTTTTTTTTCTACCTCTGTTCTAATGTTTTTATTTTGAACAGAAAACCTCTGAGCAATGACACTGGCAACAATTTCCGACCTTTGTACATAGCACACAAGTGCAGCTGGGTTAAAAAAAAAAAGCAGAAAAATGAAATGTCAGGGTTGTTCCTACGTTTTGCAAATGACATATATAACAAGGGTGCTCAGCAACTATCGTGAACGCCTGGCAACGTTGTCATGTTCATTTTTCTTCGTTCGTTTTTCTCTGGAGGGGGAATTGTTTTATAAATATTAGCTTCGCGCATTCTGTAGATTAACGATGGCTGTGTTTAAGAACGCGACCGCAGAAACTCGGGCATATTTTGCATGAATGTTGCTTCGTTTTATACAACGCAGTGTTCGTGTGGTTCGAAAGTCGCTTGAGAAACGTGTTTGCATAAAAGCAGCCTTATGAATTGCTGCTCGAGAAAAACCATTAAAGAGCGTGATTACCGGTTTAGAGCAAAAACCTGCATTGTATCTGATGAAACTTAAAATTAGATAGGAGTTAATACGACTATGGTTTACCCCTAGTCGCGTGGAAGAGGTTCATTAAGTCTTACGGTCCAAAAAGAGATGAAACAGAGTTAATAGGGAAGGTAGGGGTAATTGGGATCAGGGGTACTTCAAGGTCAATCTGCAACAGGTAAAAAAAAAATATGACCATGCTAATATGAAGTCGGACCAATATTCTACATGTGTAATTTTTTGGGAGTGAAAATATAAGTTTCTGTAGAAGTAATCATTGTTTTCCAGAACACCCACACACACATACAAAAAAAATGTCCGTCAAAGTGTGTTTTAGGTCAATAGGTAATGTGAAAAAAATTGTAAGAATACTGAAATATAGCTATGGCTTTAAACTGAGAAAAGGTTGTTCTCAAGTGGAAATTGTTACGTTTTGCAACAGATGAAGCATAATGTTAATAATGTGCATGATGCTAATTACCCCAGAAATAGCATTTGCGGGATCAAACTTGTACCAGGTAACATGGTACATTGAAAATAATTCTTCACATATTTCAAGAGAGAACTACCTACTGAGTAAAATGATATACAGCATTAATATGTTTAATGTAGGGCACTTCATTGTCTGGCAATTAATTACCCCTACCTCCCCTAAAAGCAGTATAATTACATGAACTTCCCCGAATCACGATATCTAGTTGTCAATTGAAAGTTTATCTGCCTAGCACACTTTCTCCATTAAGTGTCTTGCAACTGGATGTACAGACATTAAATAAATAAACGGCATTTCATTAAAAAAAAAAAAATGTATGACAGTTAAGGGTGGATTGACACACACACACACATGCTTATTATAACACTCGAGAATCGGTGGCTTAGTGGTATAGCGCTCACCTCTGGTGCGTGGGTTAATCGGTTCGCTCTCGCCTCGTGCCATGTGGGCTTTGTGGAACAAACACCCGTGTGTGTGCGTTTTCTTAGGGTTCTTGCGTTTCCAACTACTTTCTTAATTCCACCAATTTCCCCATCATCCATTCAGCCTGAGCTAAAAGTGGTCTAAAGGCCTTAAAAGTTGGCAAATAAGACGCTTTTCCCTACTACTTATCCCTATTACCCAATACTATTTCACTGTGGTCTATAACAAAAAAAAAAGTACCGCTACCAATGTATCGAGGTAGGATGTAGGACTTGAAAAAAAAAAATAGTACCACTGAAGAAATCATTTGGTCCAACGAAGGGATATTTTCTTTCGAAAAATCTCTTCAAAATAGTAAATTGAAATTTGCAATAGGGGTTTTCTCCCCTTTCTCTCAGTTTTAAATAAAAAGACGTTAGCCCCACAATGTATACATTATTTTATTCCTATGTTCTTAGCACACAAAAAGCCTTCATTTACCACTCTGTGTCAATTATAACCGAAGCTAGTCATTCAAAGTGAACCATACGCAATGACCGAAAATAGCGTTGTCCCGAGAACGTTAAGGATTAACAAACTTCCAACATTACAAACAAAAGGAAAATATCTTTCTATTGCTACAGTAAATTTAAAAAAAGTTCAATAAATTTTTAAATTTATGTACCGGTACAAAGTACTGGTATTTCCTATCAAAGAGCTTAATGAATTTTATTAGTTTAGCACGTGCAAAAATTCTACCCGTTTTTGGTGTACATGTGCGAACAACACAAAATAGAACTCTCATAGGACTGTGCATAATCGCAATCGGAATCGATGACCTCTTGCCATCTTTTTGGTAGGAGGTAAATCCCAAGCCGATAAAAGTCCTGAGGTTTGCAGTCGAAGTGTAGTATGCCAGTTTTCACAACATCCCTATCAAGAAAGATTTTCCGAGTGGAGAGAGTCATGCAAAGCCCGAAACAGGGTAGTCTGTAGGGGCTAAGTCAAGAGAATAGGGCGGGTGGGGTAAAACTTCAAAACCAAAGTCCATCACTTTTTAACGGGTGATGATGAAGCATGTGGCCTGGCGTTATGGTGGATGACACCTTAGCGATTGACGAAGCCTGCTCGCTTCGATCATAATGCTACTCACAGTCTGTCCAACTGTTGACAGTGGAAGGTGGCATTAATGGATTGGTTAGGTTCAGAACATCCCAGTGAATTATACCTTCGACATCCCACCAGATACTTACCATCACCTTCTTGGGATGAAGTTCTGATTTGGATGTAAATGAAGACTTCAGAAACGCGACACATAGTCCTTCAACGTTTTACGTTCCGGTACAAAAGCCACTTCTCATTACCCATGACAGTGCGTGTCAGGAACCGGTCATTTTTGTACCGGTAACGCAAGGAAACAAGTCGCGTCGCGACGTGCCTCTACCGTTGATTTGCACTTAGCTGATGTGGTACTCATCGATCGAAGTTCGTGGTGAAACCCAGTGATTCGAACCGTCTCTTAACGGTTGTCCTGTGTACAGTAAAGTTACGAGTTCTGGAAATCTGTGAGAGGGGTCTTAGCTAGCGCGCGGGATGAAATGGGAAGTGTACAGCAAACGAGATGATCCGAGTAGCGTCCATTATTGTAGGCATAGATCTCAGGCCAAACAATTCTTGTGATTTCTTACGGAATACCTGTTTCCTCGTGCATACAGTCAAGCAATCTTGCGAGTGCACTTATTTATATCTTATCCCCACATCAATATATTTGCATTTACCTTTTAGAATTCCCTGAAATATGGTTCTAAAATTGCCTTGAGAACAGCATTTTTCATTATCAGGCAAAGATTCATTTTATATGCCATCGCAGTTTAACCAACTATCGAAAGTTCTCTTCAACTTGCTAAAAAAAACAACACATTTATGTTTTTAGGCATCTCTGGTTCAGGCCTCAAGTTCTTTCTCGCAGTACTTAAGTTCTTATCAGTGTACCAAGAAGCAATTTGCTAAGATATATCAACATTCTTATTGACAACATACTAGAATGAAAATGAGCTCACTGGTTTTATTTCCAAACCGGCGTGTTCTTATTTCAACAAATAAAAATGTTGATAGCTCATTTCTAAGAAAATGGTTTCTTGATGCACAGGTAAGAACTTTCTCACTTTTAAGAAACTGTTCTTTGTCGTTTACAGAATTGGCGTTATTGTTTCACTTCAACTGGAATAAATCAATACACGGTACGTTGTCTACTTGCCAATACATGGAAACTGGTGGAAAACAGGCGCAGCTAAGGGTCTGTCAAGTTTATGAGCTTTGTTACTCTGAACAGGGGCTATTGAGCTTCAAGATTAAAGAGAACCAAAAACGCAGCTCAAGAAGGCTCATTTGTGGTCGAAGCCCTACTTTCCTATTTGTTTGCATTTATTGCCTTGTTTCCTATTAGTAGCTATTCCCCCCGCCCCCCTCTTTCCACAATTTATTTCAAGCTATCCAACCTAGACAATCTGTCTATTACACGAAAACATGAAAGAATAGGGACCAGGACTTCCGGTGCTTTCCTGAGGATACTTCCTGTGGTTCAATTTGACGGGCATTATATATTGTAGTCAAAGAACGCATATTATTCTTCAATGTACCACTCTTTACTTAGAACCTACTTCATTTGGTTACTGAAAATGTGTTCCCACCCATCATCAATCTATAACGTCTCCCTCGCGGCTACAGAACTTAGAACCAGACAATAATACCTGGAAGGTTTCCGCTAATTCCTTCCCGGTTGGTTTCGGGCTATTTCGTATTGCTTGGTCGGGACCCTCTTCGGAAAACATTGGTGGACGTAAAGACCGTGGCTGATCTTTTCATCATTTGTCTCCGTCCCTGAATTTTCAAACCACTGACTCCATGTGTTTGCGACAGGCTGCGGGCGCATTCCTGACCATCGAACTCAAAACGTAAACAATGTCTGATGTGCTACTTATCGGTCTCCATTACACCGACAAATACGCTGTACCTGTCTGCTCGTCCACACTGCCTATTCCAACGTTCTCACGATTATGTAGCTACCGATTCACACACTGGCAGCGCCATTTGTGAGGTCAGTATTCCGCTACCTATGCAAAAACGGGTAGAAGTTTTGCACTTACCTAAAACAATGATCATCAGTATAGATGGGAACTTTTCGATGGGTTTCCCCTTACACAAGTACATAACCTTAAGAATAAACGCCTACGAGTCAGAACAGAATGCAAAAGCAAGAATATTGCTGGACTACACTGATCATTGTTACTGCAATTGAGTTTAAGCTAGCCTATTCAGTATATCCCCCAAAAGCTAAACACAGCATCTAGTGGTCGAAGCATCCTTTAAACTTCTTTAGAAAATTCTAAAATAATATCTGAGAAAGTTGGAAATTATCGTTACAATTCACTTCCTGAAACATTTTCTTCAACGTTACATTAGGGCGCATGTCTCAACTAGCGGATTTTATCACCAAAAATTTCCTGAAATAATGCACTTTTTTTTAAAAAAAAAAATATTTATGGCCTTTAGGCATCTAAGGTTCAGGCCGAGATAGGAGAGGGGCAAGGATGCTGGAACATGTCGGCCAGGCTCTAAGTTGAAGGTGCCATCCAGGCATTTGCCTGGTGCGAGGAAAAAAGCTGTCAGGATGGTCAGCCGTCTAGCATTACATTAAAGATTTCTTGTTTAAATCCGTTTATCTGTTAATAGAGCTGAAATTTACAACTTTAACTAAAATAGTCCGTCACCGAGAAAAAGACGTTCTTTTCGACTGAAAGTGAATGAGCTAACTCGTAGTTTCTCTAGTACATCAAATTTCATACCTAGCTCAAACGGTGTTGAAAATGAATTTTTGATGCTCGCCATTTTGGATCCAAGATGGCGTCTCTGGAGACTTGTAATATTTTTGAAACCTACTAGTAATGATGTACTGTCATACCAAATCTGGTGTTTGTAGACCCGGCGGTTTAGGATGTGTATTCTATACAACAATGGATTTTGCGGTTATTTTGGATCCAATATGGCGACTTTAAAAAAAATTCTTAATCTGCTAGTGATGATGTACCCTCATACCAAATTTAGTTTTTCTAGCTCCAGCTGTTTAGGCTGCATATTGGCTACTCAAAACTTCCCTTTTTTAGGTGAAACATACTAGTTCTTGCAGACTGATTTTTCTATTTTCAATCTCAAGAACGAAAACTGTGATAACTTTGTGTCCGTTCATTCTAGGTGAAAATGGTAATAGTGACTAAGAAAAAAAAAAAAACTTTTAATTTTTCCCCCTTGAAAAATTTCTGTACGGGCAACTATTTATAAATGCAAAAAATTTCTTTTGGCAACATTTTTTGAAAATGGTGACCAGTTCTCATGCTCCAGACGGTGAAAACTTCTTATATTTAGCAGATTTTTCTGCATAGAATGGAAAAAATACCTTATTGCAGTTTTTTTTTTACCATAAATTGTATTTTTCCTGAACTACTATTAATGTGATCACCTATTTCTATACTTTCAAACATTTACTGTGCGCTACTGCCTTGCAATAACAAGATTTCACAAATCCGTCTTTTTTTTCGGCAACATATAGCACGATTTTTGAGAGACTTAGGTCGTTCTTATAGTATGTGCTTCTAGAGTCCACATCAGAGCTACTAGAAGAAAATATTACCACCTACTTTGGTGGATTACTTGTCCAACCTCAGGCACACCAAATATGCTTCTCTTGAAATGTCAAAATTTTAAAGTCATATTTTGGATTGTTTTTTATGTGGATGTGAACAAGTTCTGGATCTTTTGATGCAGTGCGTATGTTTCTTGGGTGGAAGTCTGTTGGATGTATAAACATCACTTGGCTGTGAAAAATAGTCGCAAAGTTATGGAGTCCTGAAATTTGCTTCGAGGCACATGATCAGAAGTGGGTCATTTTCCGATGCTCACCACCATCTTCCACATGTCTTAACTCTGGAGCTGTTTCACGGGGGAACGTCATATTTCTTAAGTTGTTACATAATGACAACTTTTCAAATATTTGTACTTAGCATACTATTAAGTGCTGAACTGGACCCAGGATTAAGCTAGTTTCATCTCTGTGGGATACTGTCCCTTGCTGCGCATAACTTTTGAATAACGGGAAGAGACATCCTTACAGTCATCTGATGAAACAAGAATATGTCAGGGCAACCGGGTCTAACACGGCGTAAACTCTGCAGTGCAAATACATAGCAATGATCATTATACCACACCGCCGAAGTCGAATTACTAAAGCCACACAGAAGAGGGTTAAGGTTTGTAATAATAATAAAGCACGGTACACTTTGGAGAAGATATAATCAAATAATGGATGCAACTGAAGATGAACCTAAGCCGACCTGGTAGTCGTGTGGGTTAAGGCGCCAAGCCAGAGCGAATCGAAGGTCCCGCGTTCGAAACCCGGCTAGGGCATGAATGTTAGTGGATTTTAAAGACTTAACAGCTAATTGACTCGAGACAGATCTAAGTTACTAAAATGACCCAAAAATACAATATTTACCAAATTTTTGAAGATGAGCTTGCTCATACGATAAGTTTTAACAGAATGTGATCATACCATAGGTACCATACTGGCAGTTCTTAGGCGTTGGGTTAGACCGTCCTTTCTGACAGGTTTTTTCCTCTCACCACGCAAATGCCAGTATGGTACCTACTAACGAGGCTCTGGCCGACTATACCTACCAACATCCTCTCCCCCACCCTGAGCCTAAGATGCCTTAAGGCCATAAATTCAAATGATAATTGTGACACAACTAAACGAAACAAATGAATAACCTGATACGGAAACAAAATAGTGTATTTTACTAAAACATATTTTAGCACGTTTATCACATCTAGTTTTAAATCATGCACAATACTTACAATTATCATGTAATATACTTCGCTTTAAGAAACGCTTCAATGCGAATTTCAGAATCACTTTTCGTGATTGTACAATCGCTAATCAACTGTCAGTCTTTTACTCTCGTATCTCTTAATAGCCAAGTTCGGAACAGCAGTTCGGAACAGTTTAAGGAAGCTATTCTGTATTGTATACACCTTTTGAAACTGTCACTGGAAACAATGTCTATCACAGCGTTCTGCTGTTCACTTTCTAACATTTCAACTAAATGCTGTTCTTTAGTTCTTACGTACACATACTGCAGACAATGTTGTAGTTTTAACTTTAATGATAGGTTCGTAAATCAAATCCTAGTTTAACCTATTTCTTTCATCGATCACTGAAACCAACTCAAATTAGTACCCAAACTGTAGTAAATATATGCCTTCAATCACGATCACTGGAAGATATGCAGGAAAGTCTAGATACTTATTATTATTTACAAATATGCGGAGAGAAACATACACAATAATATTCCTGAATTTATCACTTCAAGTAGGAATTACAAGACAAAGTCAAAGCTTCAAAGAAATAAAAACTACGAAAATAATAATATTATCGAATAGTGTCTAGTAACTAAGTAACACGACTTATTTCCCGCGAAGTGTTTCCAGTTGTAAGTCTAATTCCCATCACAAACTTTTCATGCTATGAATCACAAATTTGAGTTTACTTAAACCGTTTAAAATATTCTGCTATACAGCAAACGTACAGTATCCCGAAGAGAAAGTTGTTCATTCTTCCGCAAACATAATCACAAATGCTGCGTATTACTTTTCTTTGGTCAAAGATTTCTTTGGACTTGTTCTAAAAATGTCTCAGGCCCACTTGAATCTGGAATATCAAATATCAGTGCACTACCTTTTGTTTCACAAAGGCTCAGTACGAAAACCACCATATGTACGTACATCACCACATTGAGCAAAGATCTGAATCCACCATACCAAATTCGAGTTCCCCATTCTACACAGCATTTTGAGCTGGTCTTCATGACGAAACATCACGAATAGAAAACTGTTGTTATTTCCTTCACAACTAGTTTCCTATAAGAATAAAAAATGGAAAGCGATAAATGGAACCCAATATTCTTATCTATCGTAGAAAATTCACCCAAGTTACTACTCCAAGTTCTCGACATCTCGCTGACTTGTTAGCTCTTTTCAGCAAATCACATAATACAATCATACGTTCAAAAGATCATGGAAATAATACCACTTTACACATACATCTATCAGCTATTAATTTAAAGTTATATTAAGTTATCTTTATTATATAATTATTATTTTTCTTGCATGATTAACTAATTAATTTATCTGTAAATAATAGATACAAATTAATATTTGAATATCTCAACACCTGAATATGTTCTAAAATTTTATTTTATATTGTCGAATCCATCACTCATTATTAACACATTTTTGTAAATTTAACGCATGCACAATATATTCAAGTTAGTATGCACACAAACACACACACGCACACTTGTGCACGGCCAATGTTAATTTATCGTAAAACAGTATAAAATGTGCAAATAGACATCGCCAGCACGTAACTTCTTCCATCAACTGTTAGCAAATGTTAGACTTCAGATTAGCACACCAACTTTGTAGTAATACATTGTTATATGGCAGTACATGCAGTTGAAGAAAAATCACTCAGATGAAACATCTACTACATTAAGGCACACGGTAGGAAAAACTTGAACACACTGGTTGTATCAGTTTCTATACAGTACTTCCACTTTCCGATTCTAGCTATAGCCTTATGCAGCACTACTCAATGGTCAAGCCACACGTTAATAATCACTATCTTACGGAACTCATCAGAATACATTACATCACTTAAAAAGTACAAGAAAGGTGACTCCACACGTACGTCACAAAGTACAAGGGCATGTTACACATTGATCCATTCTTTCTCAATTTAGAGGATTCCTTTGTTTTATCTGTTTTCATTTCGGAGGGGAAAAACGTTCCTGTACATGCCATTAAGTACATCTTACGTACTATGGTGCAGGAACTTCATTCTTCAAATATCCGTTCAAAGATTGACACAACCATCAAACGTATCTTCCTATATCCCCACAAATCTTCTGAAAAGCACTTCACAGGAACTACTAACACAACAACTTTCACAAAAGAGCCCTTCGGACACCAATTATTACCAATATTCTTCCCACACAACTTCGCAACTCAGTAGCTCACAATGTATAATACCCATCTCTTTTAAATGAGCAAATCTCTGGCAGTCAACTCCACGAAACATGAACACTAGGTCCATTTTGTAAGTTGGTTGTACTCATTTTCTAAAGAATTACTCTGATTAATAAGGACTAATTTAAATTATAAATAATACGCCTATCATAGCAGAATAACAAGACCAATAATTATGAATAAGGAACTTTACACAAAATGAAAAATACTTCAAAAAAGAGAACACACACAACTATCTCTATTACTTATTGTAACTTATTTGTCAATTCAGACTTACGAAAAAAAGAATGAAATGCTTCGAAACTTTTTTTTAAGTAAAGAGTTCTCATTGATAAAGGATGTAAATGCGGATTCGAATCTACACTGAAAAATTCTAAACAATAAAAGTACATTAAAAGAAGAAATGCTCTCATAAGAAAAGTACGAAAAATCGCTGATAGTATCCACATGGGTAAAAGTTCACTTCCATAGAAATTCTAGCATGGAAAAGAAGTAACTGAAAATAATTTACACAAATTTCGAACGCGTACAAAGCAAGATTTCAATCTTATTATATATGATCACTATAACCTCTGGAAGTACGAAATTTGGTCAGTACACAGTGATTCACGTACTCTCAACAAATAGTAAAAACCCGCATCAAAAGCCCGTGATGTCTGAGGGATGACGTCTCTCGGTGATCCCTCTTCCGGGGATAAGATGAAGAATGTAGCTGCCTGGTACCATACAGGCATTTACCTGGTGAAATTTAGGAAAAGCCTGGAAAACGTTAGTCAGGATAGCGGGCAGTGAGAATCAAACCCGTGTGTCTCCCCACTGTCGACTGGACCAAGTTTACAATCTAAGAATATAACAATATTACGTGTCTTTATAACAGTTGCATACCAATAGAGGGTGGTGGTGTCAGCGATTGACTCCAGTCTGGTTATCTGTAAATAACTTCTGCAATTTTCTGAGTTATCACTTAAAACTTGGTGACATTTACATTATGTCCTTTCCGGACATAACTCCATAAAAACTTCTCTCCCCACCAAATAGGAGGGCAAGAAATATAGCTTTTATTGCATGCCCTTTAATTCCTTAGCATATACGTTCGTTTTTCCGTAAGCGCGTATATTTATTATTATTTTTGTTGTTGTTTATTCAAATTTTCAGTAGATGGCAGAAGAGCTATATTTAGTAAATGTTTCTGTGCTATTGTATAAGAAGTCAATCAAGACTAACATATTTTAGAAGATAACGTAGTTAAATTTTCCACAATATTGTCTTTTTATTTGCGCTAGCCTTCATGTTATAAGTACTTCTCCAGACACACGGCCAAGGAAAACGATATTGCCATTAGGAAGTGTCGTCTGCCAAAATGTACTGAATTTCCTAAACAAATTATTATTATTATTATTTTTATAAATAACTAATTTAGTGAATTTTGCGAGGAACAGTCTAGTATAAATTCTCATCCATGTAATACAGAGTAATATTTTTGTCAAAAGTTTTTTTTTAAAAAAAGTGGCAGATCCAGGATTTTTATGAGCAGGGGGCGTAGGTGGAATAGACTATGGGGATATTTTTTCCGCTACGTGAATGTTTACTATAAATTTATCACATTTGACCTCATATTGCTTATTTTTATCGTGAAATTTAACACACTTATCTCCAAAAAATAATATTGGTAGATAAATTAGGTTGGTTGGGAAAAGAAATGAAAATTTTGTGAAATTGTTGAAATAATGCTATAACACAAAGCATTTTTTCCACGAGGGAGCACGTGCCTCCCATGCTTCTCTCTAGATTCGCCACTGATAAATAAATTAGGTTGGTTCAGAAACAAATCGAAACATTTTATTCGATAATTTCTTCAAGTAATGATACAAAAAAAAAGTATTTTCAATTGAGGGGGCTCGGGTCCCCTGTACCCATCTCTGGCTACGCTACTGAAGGATAAAATACACATTTTTACCCTATCTCATTCCAAGATATTCAATTATTATTTCTCTCGTCTCTTCGGAACTATTTTTCTTACGATTTCTGACCTAAAGGACAAACCGCTTCAGTCATAGATCCTCATTTGCGACCTTAAGAATGGGAAACGTTATTGCCAAATTTTAAATGACAGAAATGGACTCCCCCCCCCCCCTTCTTTATCATTGACAGACCTTTCCTCCTTTTTTTTGTAAACAGCACAGTAAGGTTTCACTGAGTACCTGGTTGCGGGGAGAGAGGCGCTTGAAGTAACGCTGGAAACAGACAGAGGGCACACGCGCTAATGGAAGGGCCGCGGTAAGCAAAGATAACAAATAGTGGTGTTAATGTAAGACAGACTATAAACATATTCTGCCTGATTCTTATTTGTAAGGCTAATTACAATGATCAGAGGTTTGGGGTCAGGAGCTGATCCTCACTCCCCCCCCCCCCCCCCC
>JAGDQP010060982.1:0-12114 GCA_022664845.1 Lepisma saccharinum
ACGGACATAGCTCGAACTGTGAATGAATGTTTATTTATGTACTTTAGCAACTTTGCTTGGTCTGTGGTTAGAGGTAAAGGAGAGGATTTACTAAGGTAGGCGGACAGGACCTAGTTTGAAAGTACCACCTCGGCATTAAGCTGGTTTGGTTGAGTAAAAGCTCTGAAGAAGCTATAGGGTAAAATAAGGTAAGTTCGTGATCTTTATATATTAAATGATTTTTATAAGGAAATTATTACAAGGAAGATATTTTTGTTAAACTATATTTATCTATTGGGACCATCCTTCTTGGCAGGTGTTTTCCACTAGTATACTATAAGATACAATAAACAGACAGTAAATTACAGAGACTTCGTGGTAGCTTCGAAATAGAAAGGACATTTCGATGACAAGTCTCGTAAAAATTATCACCAAATAATCTTCCATTACTCAGATAGCTCGAACCTCGCCATTTGTTGTGTACTGGTCATTGGCTAGACCAAATGTGTTGTCACACATACCCATGTGTGCTTCAGTTGTTTCATTCTAGTCTGAAGAAGGCAAAGTAGTCGGATAACATCTATTTTCGTGTCATATATTTCAACTTTCAAATTGGTAGGACTCTGTCCGAAGTAGATCGAATATTAAGTTGAAATCTGAAAACTCTTATTAACAGCAACAAAGTCATTTCACTGTATTGGCGAATCAATACGAATTCTATAGCAAATAGTTCCCTACACAATTACGAATATATATTAATTTATTCAAGAAAATATCAAAAACCTAGTTATTCATTGTTTATTACTATAGTATTCCCGTTTAAGAGCTACAATAGGGAGTTAAGAATTTTTAGGGAGACCCAAATGCAACACTAGTTAATTAAGCTCTTGACACAGCACTATGACGTTAGCCACTGGTGGTGGTTTTACAGGAGCAGCATTTTTACCTTAAACTATTGACAGTGTATACGACAAATCAATATAAGGTCCTTTTAAGGAGAAAATTCTTTTGTGGGAGTATAATCCTTTGTCAGTATAGAGATAGAAGGATCCTGAACTTGCTGCAACAATAAAAGGACTTGTGCCCAAAATGAGGGTTACGTAGTTCATTTTTTTAAAATATCTTTCTTTTCACAGGTTTGGATCCTAAATGTGAAGAGTTACTAGCCCGTTGTCAAGCACCATGTGGGGCCATTCTTAAATGTAAACATCTCTGTACAGGACGTTGCAGTGATTGCTTTCAAGGTCGTGTTCATCAGCCATGCAAGGTGGATTGCGGTAGGATCCTGATTTGTGGTCACAGGTTAGAACATACAATTATCTATATTTTATATTAACAGTACTTCATGTTGGCAATATGAAACATACGATAGCCTAATAACCTTAGACACTGAGGGAACTTGAAGATTTCATTGGCGTTGTGCTAAAAATATTGTGTTTTTTTCTGTCTAACTTTACGAGTGGCGAGCAAAAATTCTATACAAGCACTGTAATCGATTTTGTTTAAAATTCTGAAAGTAAACTGTTGTGAAATGTGCTCTATCCATAACGTTAACAATCATAATATCGTCTTCATGTGTTGTTTCCGTCTCGTCCTTTTGCTGTTCTGCTAGCAACACTTGTTTCTGTTTGGGACTCATGCTGAACATTTCGTTGCCAAGAACTTCAAGGAATATTCTCATTCTTCTTCTAAAGCCCATCCGGGATAAGCAGCACGATTTTTAAAACCGGTACCTTTAAAGTGTTAAACATATTCGCTGGCGTCGGACTTGTCTCTGAAATAATTCAAAAAGATTTTTCAATTTAAGTTATTCCAAAATACTATTTTAAAAGAGTCTTGCTTCGCCATTGAGTTTTATTCAAGTTTAAAATGCTACCATGCATCACCCTTACACATTTATGTATCTTGGCAAGGTCTAAACCATTACTGGAAACCATGCATGAATAGGTTTCAACTTGAATTTTGAATTCGAATTTCATCGTTTTTTTTAGTTTGATCAAGTTCAAACTATTTTACCAGTCTTAAATTTATATTATAGATTTTGTGTTGGTAGTACTATGATTCGATATATACAAAGGGTTATTTATGGAAGGTTTCAATATATCGTTTAGGCCAGCTTGAACACTGTACTGTATTCGGAACTGTAGAGCAGGACAAATATTAAATTATGTTTATTCCAAACGCAATCTAGCATCAACATAACAGGACTAGTTCATATCTTAAATCTGGTGTAATATCTACAGTAGACCCTCTGCAATATTAATAAACTCCTCATATCATACAGTTTACACACTAAATAGAAGTAAAATGCTTTATTCCCAATTATCAACCAAGTCGAATCATAACTCCGTAATATAATCCTTTTAGAGAACTAAGGTTCGCTTTGCTAGATTGTTTTGTGTCCATTTAATAACAGATGCATATTTCGTTAATGACTGTACATATGTTTCAGTTCCATGATGGTTACCCAACATTGTAAGTAAAGTTTTCCACGACAAGTAATGGTATCTTCGTAAGAACATCAAATCTTAAACGTAACTAGGACTCTATTTATAATTCCAGCATGAAAAGCAAAAGTGCAACTAAAAACAAACTTTCAGTGTTAGCAAATCCCATTCATAAAAATTTCTGGATTGTTACAATAAAATATAGGCAGGTAGAAAAGTTTCAACATGCGTAAATAATGCTACAACTGTTTTTAATTTTGTTTTCTGAATCTTAGTGACGTTGAAGGTCTCTGTCTTCACCAAAGTTTTTAATCGTGACTACCTGTGTCAGCCATGATCGCATTTATTTCTGTTCATCCTTTCCTCTCCTCCAAATCAACTCTATCGATCGACATAGTTCTATTTACTTCATGGTTATTTACTTAGCAACCGAATTTATCAGCCTTAGCGTATTAGAAACGTGGTAAGAAATACCTATTCAAAATGCTTAACAGAAATATTTAAGCTAAAAAATTATTTTAAAAAGATCAAACCTATTAAATTAAATTTTTACGATCGTTTTATTATTTCAGCATACTGGATGGCAATTTGGAAAACTTTGGGAGAAAGGATGAAGGTTTTCAGATTACAATAAATAATTAGGAAAATTGTTTTTCACAAGTATATGACAATTTCTCTGATGTATATATTTCGAATTTGAATTTATTTTAAGGCCTTTAGGCAACTATGGCTCAGGCCAATGCACTTCGATGGCTCTATTGCTCAACAGGAGACGCAGAAAATAAATTAAATCTATTAGTAAATAGCATATTCAGATCAAATATACACAGTAGCGTATTTAGGTATTCACCGCCCCAAGGCCCACAGAAAGTGCCGCTCCTCAAACTTAACGAACATGTTGATTTCTACACATAACCTCTTTAGTAAAATCGTAATAATTATGTATTATGACTCACCAAAATGTCCTAGAATATTCTGTCTTACCGCTCGCTCGGCGAAGGTGATTTTCACATCCCCGTAGTTCAGTGACCTTGTAATATTGCTTTCATTTTGCAGAACTGCCAAGTTTCTAAGCCTTTCTCTTGTCATAGTTGTCGTATGGTATTCCTTCGAACTTTTGAGGGCGGAGAACGTATTTCAGCTGAGCAATTTGTTCCATCTCACACAAAAAAATCGTAACAGCAGTGTCCAGATTATATATATACACTGTAGGAATTTTCTGTGAACGTTGTAGGAATGTATGTATATCTAGGCAATATAATTTAAGTTCAACTCTGAAGTGCAGATATTCGTTCACAAATTCAGGTACAATATTGGTCGAAGTGTTCTTACCCCCTTTTATGACGTCCTTCTTATGCATTATTGTGGCTAAACGGAACTCCTTCGTGAGTTTTTCATACGACACTTTTCTTCCATTCATTTCGAATGAGTGACTGACAAAATTGTGTTAAAACACAAGTTTTTGAAACCAACTGATGGATTGTACTCATCTTCATTTTTCGTTATTTCCATCTGCACTGTCATCAGAGAACCAAGTGAGCTATTTCCTCATCTATTTCTCTTCCTCATACAAGTCAACTCCACTAAGTTTCTTGCCCTGCTCTTCGTAAGATTCGAAGAGTAACTTTAGTTCTTTCAAATATTCTTCAGAGGAACCCTACAGTTCAAGCACAATTCCTATTTGAATATTTACGTTTTGTAATTTCCAGATTGTAGCATTCATTCTTACGAGAAGATCATCATCCTATAGACTGGTCGTGATCCCAACCTCCAGTGACTACCTTAGAATCGCACTTACTTCACTTCGCCTAACTTTCTTCTGGGGTGTTATTTTCAATTCACAAATTGGAAGTTATTTCCTTCCATCTCACAAAGTTTCCGTTCCGAGGTGGCCAAGCAGAAGATGAAGGACGTTGGATTACTTTTGCAGAAATTTCCAGGTGGTGACTTAAAACACTCCACAGATGCATGAAGAAATAAAGATATAAATACGTACAGTTTCCGAAGGACATGAAAAAATGCACGTATTTCGGAACATTGAATGAGTGCCTGGAAATGTACACCGCCCCTCAAAATTTGCCACTCTAGGCCCGAACCTACACATGGGGATTAAAATAGTAAATACGGCGGAAGTCGAAGAGCGTCTCGCGCTAGGAGTTTGAGAGAGGAAAATGTAAAGATACATGACCGCACCTAACCTTACCTAACCTCCACTTTCCCATGGTCACTAATTTAAGATAATGTAAGAAAAATACAGAAAAGCAATTATTAATAATAAATACGAGCATATGAAAATATATTTCGAAAAAAAAGAGAAGTGTTGATCCAAGAGGGGTTTGAACCCGGGACCTTTCACTCAAGAAGCGAACGTCTTGACCATTCGGCCACGAAGCCAAGTTAGGAAATCTCGGTTTCGTCGTTGTATTTACAGTGGATAGCGTCAGAGTCTGTCAGTATGACGTCGTAGGTGACGACGACTTCCGCCGTGTTTACTATCTTAATCCACACTACGAACCTACACGGCTTATACCTAAATACGGCACTGAATATACACAGATAAACGTAAGTGCATTTATTTATTTTATTTGTTTGTAGCTGCAAGGTACCATGTGCAAGTATATGTCCTCCATGCAATGAAAAGTGTGAATATAAATGCCGACACCTCATAAGTAAAAGCTTCAGCTGTGAGAAGAGGGACTGTAAGCAACCATTGCCATGCATTCATGCCTACAGAATACTTAGATGTCAGCGTACATGTGGCGAACCTTGTACTGGTTGTAAGGTAAGAAGTTTTATTAATGGAAGAAGATATTTACACTAGAAGATTGTTCATAGTACATTAGCAATGGAACGAAATATTTTATTTTTTAATTAACAGGAAAAGTACTCTATTGTGATCAGTATTTCCAAATCAAGCTGTTTTCTATTTGTTCACGACTTACCTTATTTCACTAAACTTTTCTGGACAAAAATACGAAGCGTAGATGGTAGTAATGATCGAGCTCCATCAAAAGTCTAAATTGATTGAAAAATACCATCTTACAGTCGAATGGGAGTAACATAATATGGTGAGGTTAGCTTCCTGTGAGTACGAGCATGTTTCTTGAAATGAGAGATTATGTTTTCATGTACTTGGGGAAAACGAGCAAATTCCAGTCCAATGTGACAAAGAATGATCAAGGACCATTTCCTACTTATTGTTTTTTTTTATCCTTTTGATTAACCGAAAGACCTAAAATGCTGCAGTTTCATGTTACTGGTTTGCTGAAAATGTAATATGACATGAAAGATGATTATTTTCCCATTGTTGGGTATATTACTTTTCGCGGAGTAAACAAGGTATTGTATTGCAGTTTGCTGCAGCAATATTCTTTCAGTCTTGTGTTAGCTGCACCAGAGGTTGTGCACACAGTTAAGTCAGCCTTGAGGCAGCACAAGCAGCGGGTTTTAAAAATGAACATTCGAGTCCTGTAAGAAAGCGAGTACAAAGAAAAGAGAAATGCTGGAACGTATATCTGACTCATCAAAACGAATACGTCCATCAGACATATACAAATGACGATTGTAAGTGCTTCTCTTATAGACTGACATAGAATATTAAAAGAATGTAATGTAATGGGATTGTACTATACACAGAGTTATCACCTGATAGGATTGATCACTATACGTACTTTCCGGCGAAACAGATCAAGTAAAATCCGGATAAAGGTGCATGCACGATATGTCTATAAAATGCTAGAAGTGCCTAAAAGTGGCATTTCATTACTATGTCACTGTTCTTCATTTTGACCTTTATCGCTATGATTTCGGGTGTTTACACATTTGGATTAAATTTCCATTGTTGCTGTCCAACTTTCACAACAAATAGTATTGTTTATTTAAAAAGAAAGCATCATTTTTTACATTCCCCTGTTGTAATTTCCACTAAATTTACTAATAGCTAAGTATTTTGTGAATAAGCTTTAAAGTGCGTTATTTCCAAAACTACCAAATGTGGACCTTGATCGTTACTCCGTTCAGCTTTCATATATTTCCAAAACATAAACTTCTGCCTTCTTTTTCGTATCTTCGTAGAAAATATGAGTGAAGTTTTGTTGCTATTATATGTTTCAGCTCTTAAAATATGGAAGCATCATTTCAACTACTACGATAACTGATCACTAGTCCAGAATCAGGAATTAGTACCTCTTGAAATAATTAGATTTAAATTAAGTGAATCGAGAAGTTCTCGCTAACTTTGACCTTATTTACCTTATCGTAGCAGGGAATTTCATATTAATCCACCGTACTCAGGCTCCTATTTGTTTGAAAGAAACGAGAATTCTATTTTCAAATATTTTGACTAAGTTTGCAAGTATTTCCCATTGAAGAATACATTTCATTTGATCTATTGTATGATTCTGTTCAGTAGAGACATATAAATTACCAGGCATAATTTGGTTAATTTTCTTGTCTCACTTTCCTTAACTATATGAAGCAATTCTAAGCCACTTCTATTCATAATCGTACTTTTCCCCTAGTCTTCTTACTTTGCTGATAAATCTGATGAATACAATTATTACTTTTACAGAAGTATTATACTTTTAGCCTTAGACTGCTCAAACAGCAGATTCTCTTTGTTTTCATAGGAAAGATGTGAATGGAGCTGTGACCATTATAAATGTACAAAGTCCTGTTCCAATAAATGCAATAGAGATCCATGCAATGAACCTTGTCAAAAGACACTACCCCGGTGTGGACATCCTTGTATTGGCTTCTGTGGAGAAATGTGCCCTCCGTTATGCAGAACTTGTGATGCCGAAGAGATTGAAGAAGACCTTTGTATGTGGGGCATTGACGCGGACGAGAATTCCAGGTAGCTAACCAAAACTATAATTATTTTCCTATATGTAATTTTCAAAAAGACAAGTTTTTTTGCCTGAAATTCTAAGTGCCATTATTAACTAATGCAATATTGAAGCATCTTTCCATATCCTATTAAAAAGAAAATTGTTCTCCTTTGCTCTCAGGGGACAACGTCTTAATTCCCATTGCAAAATGGGTCTACAAGGAGCTCTAGATGGCCTAAGTTATACATCTTGCTTCATTACCAAACAGATTCAACATGCGTGAGTGTATCTTTGTGTTGTGAATTTCATCTCTAAATACGATGACTAACCATGAACCTATTAGAGGCTAAAATATCTTAATTCCATTCTGGATTAACCAAAATCAAATAAATTATTCTTTACAACTTCTATGTATACCAATCTGATCTTGACACCAGAGTGACATGCGTCTCTCAACATTCAACCTCACACAAATGCTTCGATTCGGTTAGTACCAGGCAACACACAGATACTGTTCCATTCTAATTACTTCCTCAAGTATTTCTATTAATACTATTAATGTAGTTTCAGCTTATATCCCAAAGGAATCTTATCAACTTTCCAAGGCTCCATACACCGTAACCTTCTGTACCTCTAACGTACGTACATAGGAGATACAAGTGTAGAATGATGTGCCAGCACCATAAACTTCCTTTTGAATTCTGATACTCCAGTTTTCCCACATACATTGAATATTCTTTCTCCGGAAGTGCGTTACAGATTCTATTCACAACGTCAAACACGTCTACTTGCTGGAGGGTCTTTCACAGGCACTCTTTCTTTATGGCTTTATAGCGTAACTCAATGTTCGTCTGAACCACAGTGATATTTCAGCTCTTGTCCTTCCACGTCTTGTCTTTAGCTCTTTTCTTAGGACACTCGTCCTTCCATTCCGCTTGTGTTATTTCAAGGCTCATTTATTTCCACCGCCAAATTCCTCCAACGTAAAATATTTTCAATATAATGCATTCCGATAGATTCATAGTTCTTTTTATAGGCCTGAGCCAAAGTTGATTAAAACCCATAAATATATTTAAATTCTTGCTGTTTTAGATCTCGGACTGCTTTCTTTCCATGTACAGAGTCTGTACAATTCATACTCTCAGAACGTCCTCGAGTTATAGTATCCTTTTACCATGCTATAAAGCTTTCGTGCGTTGTAAGTTAATAGTGAGTCTTACTAAAACATTCACAGTTTTCGCCAATGTGAGCTAAAAGTATATTTAATACCAGACTATGTATCGTAAGCGGTGCTCGTGTCTATATTTAGTTTTAGTAATATGTTTGTGTATCTTTTAGCTTTTTATCATCTTTACATAACCCGTATAGATATACATGTATCATAGCAAGAAGGGTTCTAGGGATCAATTGATTGCTTTAATTGGATTTAAAACATAGACATGAAAAGTCAGGGAAAATGTTTAATTATTCACAATGACTAATACTCGCGCTAGTTCACTCACAAGTTGAAGACCAGCTGAGTGAATAAGATAAACATTAAATTCGATGAAATGGGTTCCAAATTTGATGATGATAGTTTGTTATGCAGCTTTGTGGATAAATATTGACAACAGTAAGAATGAGCATGTATGGAAAATATTTTCTGAGCAGTAGAAGGTGTCCAAAATAGAGATGGGCCTACTATAAACTTAAATTGGAAGTGTACTTGTTCCCAAAATTAAAAACAAAGAGATCTTTTCCAGTACCGGCCAGAAAAATGTTCTGATTGCGTTTGAGAGGATATAATAACATCTGCACTGAATTGAACATGATAGCTAGTGTTATGCAATGGGGTACAAGGAATGTTGTATCACACTTATTAGTAGTAGGGTGAGAAACATTTATTGAATCCTTGGTCCAAGAGTCTTAGGTATCTTCCCTCTTGCTATTGAACGATATTAGTACCCTACAGTGCGTACGCCTAATGTAACATAACAGAAATTGATCAGATTAAAATTCAATAAATTTGATCAACAATAAATCCTGCACCTTACTTAAGGGCTTAAAGTAATGATTTCTAATCGACTCGTAACGGTAACAACAAACTCTCAGCATGGGTGAGGATTTTAAGTCCATATTTTTACCAGATAACTATGTACAATAGGGTATCAATTGAAGAGTATGATTCCAAAACTTGCTCAGTACATTTTCAAACATTTTCATAGCAAAAATATCGAGTTCTCAGTATTTCATACAAATTCAAGATCTATAACGTGGTACAAACTAATATAAGCAAACCAGTTGCAGATATACTGTAAAACGACTTCCTGTAACGAATCCAAACACTAATTTTAAAAACGCAGAAATCGAATGAGCATTTCTATTCTTAATAGTAACATACAATTTTCATGCTTAAGTTACTTATGTGGTAGAATGCGTATCAGTACTGTGGAGGTAGCGGGAATTCAAATTCTGTTCACACTGTCGATAGTGACGGATATTTTAAAGGAGTTGCATAAGTCTTCGATGATGCCTGGAATAAATATCTTAATAATATCTTGCCTTTCTTATTTTGCCGAGAGCGTTGTCAAAGGACATCACCTCATATACAAAAGACTTGCCCATAGACGTAACTTTACGCACACACACAGGAAATAAATTTCCTCCATCTTGACAATATTCAAGAAAAGGAGTCTCTTCAGAAATATTAAGAAGTGCTATTTTCTCTTACAGATAATATATTGAAAACAGCATCTAGTTTACACTATTAGTGGTAATGATGTATGCTTTTCTGGAATAATTTAACTTATAGCAATATTTGTAATATTTTCATTAAGTTCTTGTGTTATAGATACGTTTATCTGGAAGATTGTGGGCATACAATTGTGGCGGAAGCCCTCGACAAATGGTTAGAGCCAAATAAAACTGAAGAAATAAGAAAAAAAGCTTGTCCAAAATGCTCAACAGTTATTACAAGAAATTTCCGCTATGGAAATACTATAAAGGAAACGTACGATGATCTTCATGTAATTAAACAGAAAACGTTTGGAGAATTGAGTATATCAGCGACGAAACAGCGTGTAATAGATATGTTGAGAGAAATGTTTGAAGGAGGTAAGTCTTATATTTACTGTATAATAGTTTGGTCCCTTTTACCAGACTTCAGAAGTAACGCAGTGCATTACTTGTTTAGTAACTTTTCTTGGCAATGGTAACGATATTTTAGAAGTAATTGTGTACGAGTAAATGAGTTACTGTTAACATAGAATAATTTCCTTACTACTGTATTTTTTGTTCATAAGATGCTAGTAAAGACACTATACGATAGTATACCCTATATAAACTGTAAAAACCTTGTCTACATAAACTCAAGAGAACTACTCGTAAAGGGGAACGTCCATTAAAACTTTATGACTTCAAATTGGTAACTTTGAGAAATACCTTTACAATGTTTAGGACTGAACTCCTTAATAACGTCAAATATGTATTGTTCATGTTGTCACTGTATCCATCAACAAATGTGTATAAGGACAGGTTAAGACAACTAGACTGTCAAAGTGAACTCCACAATCTAACAATGTACTTATTAACTTTCCTTGCAGTTAGCAGTATTGATTGTTACAGATACTGGCGATCAGAAGAAAGGCTATGAGTTCATTTTCATGTATCATGTAACTTGTACATAACACGTTCCTCTTCGTGTACATGTTCAATTACACCTCTCATCTGTGCGTCAAGCGTTATGAAGTTTCCTCGGAACATCTCTCGTACAACTGTTGTTAAATAACGACCATACCTCAACATCTGTGTCAAAATGTTTTCTGCACCTCTCTATAGACTTACACAGCTATTTTTGGTTTTGTTGACAGATATATAGCAGATCCTTATCAAGTGTACCTCAGCACTATTCTTTTTCAACTTCAAGCATAAGAAATTATGAATTTTGTTTAGGTTGTATACACTAGTATGCATCTTCTCGAATATGTCCTTAGTTATAACCGAATTAGCAACTTTAGTTTAAGCTTTATAGATATAATTATCTACCACCTTTTTTTGTAAATCAAGAAGTCACAAATTTAATATGAATTATCCTCATAATCCTATCAACGTATTCAAAATTGCGTTCGACCTCGGGGTGACCGAGAGGTTACAACGCTCGTTTTCTGTGCGCGTAGTCGCAGGTTCAAATCTCGCCAGGATCAATTGAACGCAGTGGTATGGAGCTCACTTTACCAAAAACTCTAGGTTCCGTCGTTAGAAGCTTACCAGCTCGTTTAGGACGTTAATAATACTTCACTCACTCAAAATTGCGTTCGATGACATTGCGTGAAATTTGTTAACTTATGTAATTGGCTTCTTCAACTTCACTTTCTGGTTTCCGTCCTTTGCAAACAGAAACAAGCGACAGCTGTCTCTTCCATTGTAATGATTATAGTCTGACACGAATCACATAACCATAATTAATTGTTGGCTATCGAAGAAACATTATAAATCTACTGCTAAACACCTGTTTGTTTAGACTGTAACATGTCGTGTTACCATGGCGACCTTTCGGATGTGACGTAATACTTTAGTAGCCCATTAACTTAAGGAATGATTACAAGGGGATGGTGCCCGTTCATAGCTTTGCATGGCATAACTGTAATCACGTAACCAATTCTTGACCACTTTCTTAAAGAAAGAGCAATCACCCATCCCGTTCACCGTGTTAGTCATGTGGTCTTTCTTCTGGAAGTACTTTATCACTACTTTCACTTCAGATTTCTCAATTTCGTCGAGTAGATTTCAAGTTGTATTTCAAAAAGGAAACAGATACTGCCAGAATAATAAAGGATAACAGAAATGCTGTACACATGCAATACTAACTTGCAAGAAGTAAT